>CAUYQG010087569.1:0-45968 GCA_963574415.1 Tarsius wallacei
GGCGTGGGCGGGCCCCGGGTCGCCTCGGCGGCGGCGCCCACGGCAGCGCGCCCCGGGTCCCCGGGGCGGTGGCGGCGCTCCTCGGGTGGGCTGCGTCCGCGGCGCTGGCAGGCCCTGGGTCGCCTTGGCGGCGGCGCCCCGGGCCGCCGGTGGCAGCCCCGGGCTGCCAGCAGGGGCAGCGGCCGCTTTTACCTTAGGCCCGCTGTAATGCCTCTGCGGTGTCCGTGGACAAGTTCCGTGTGGGGAGCAGGCCTCCTGGGAGAGATCTGGAGTCTTTCTGTGTCCTCTTCTGCGGAGGTCTCACAGACCACGCTGCCCGGTCGCCATCTTTCAATTCTCAAATTTCTTAATCAAATATTCCTTACCGAATCTCTGCTATTGCCTATTGTAACTACATATGTCTTAAATTCCAGGTTATCACCACTTGTTTTTCTGCTTGAAATTTTCTGACAATTCTGTTTCTCTAAGATTCTTCCACAGCTGCTGAGGCTGATGAAACAGTCTGTCTCCAATGAAGTTGCACACAATGGCTACTCTCCTATGTGTTTATTAGAGCCTAGTGAATCGAAAGGATTTCTAAAATCGAATGCAATAGAAAAAATATTGAATATTTATAATAAAAGTGCCTAAGTTCAAGACTTATTACTGTATATGAGGGAGCACCCCCAAAAACCCAAAATTTATTTATAAAAAATTGTACTTATTATTACATGTTTAAATTTCAGGCACCTTCAAATTACTCTCCGTTTGATGCAATATGCCTATTGACACACTTTTTCCACTGCTCAAAACAGTTTGAACTTGACAATTTTGATGCCTTTAGCGCTTCTGCCATTTTTTGTTTCACCTCTTCCACATCAGCAAAATTCTTCCCTTTGAGGACTTTTTTCATCCGAGGAAACAAAACAAAAAAGGCAAGATCAGGTGAACAGGGAGGGTAGGGCATGTGGGTCTTTTTGTTTTGAGTAAAAAGTGCTGAACACTCCAGCATGGTGTGGGCAGGTGCACTCGTAAATCACCCATCATGAAATGGGCAAATGCATTGAAATAATCGCAAAAAAAAACCCCATAAAATAACTGAAGCTGAATGCAGCCTCTCACAACAACAGTAGCTGGTACACTGATGCTTATGGGTTCCTAGAACACTTACCTAGTGGGGGGAAGCCTCTACTACAAGGGCCAAAATATAATTCAGGTTTTTTTGTCCCCCCTCATGTATTAACTTGTATCCTTGAACAAGTCACTTAAATTCTACAATGCTCATGTTTGTCTAGGTGTAAAACAAGAAATAATATCAGCTCTTGATATTCTACAAGTTTCTTTTGGTGAGACTAAAACAAGCAAACAAACAAAACATATTAAAAATGCTTTTCTATCTTTAAAACACTGCAATGTTAGTTACACGGGTACTTTGGATATATTGAGGATTCAGTTCCAGACCACCACAATAAAGTGCATATCACAACAAAGTCATACAAATGTTGTGGTTTCCCAGTGCATATAAAAGTTATGTTTGCACTATATTGTAGTCTTTCAAGTGTACAATAGCAATATGTCTAAATATACATATATCTTAATTAAAAATATATACTTTATTGCTAAAACATGCTAATGATTACCAGAGCCTTCAGTGAGTCTTAATCTTTTTTTCTTGCTTGCTTTTGTTTTTCTGTTTGAAAGCAGGAATTATTGAGGGGACAGAAAAGCTCCCACAGTGGGAGGGACCCGAAGGGGTTGCCGAATGATAATCTTTTTGATGGTGGAGGGTATTGCTTCGGTGTGTGTGGCTACTGACTGATCAGGGTGGCGGCTGCTGGAGGTTGGGTGGCCTGGGGCAATTTCTTAAAATAAGACAACAACGAAGTTTGTTGCATTGATTGACTCTTCCACTCACAAAATACTTTTTGGTAGTATGTCATGCTATTTGATAGCAGCAGAACTTTCACAATTTGAGTCAATCCTCTCAAGCAAACCTTCCTGCTGCTTGATCAACTAAGTTTATGTAATCCTTGAAATTCTTTGTTGTAATGTTCATATTTGATGTCCACCATGAAACATGAATGTTCTTAATGATTTCTAGAATAGTGAATTCTTTCCAGAAGTTTTTCAATTTACTTTGCCCAGATTCATAAGAAGAATCATTATGGTGACTATAGCCTTATGAAATGTTTTCTTAAGTAGTTAGTCCCAAAAGTCAAAATTACTCCTTGGTCCATGGGCTATAAAATAAATGTGGTGGCAGACATGAAAACAACATTAATCTCCTTGTACCACTCCATTAGAGTTCTTGGTCCACCAGCACTTGCACTCTGATGTGCTGGCGATGTCTTCTTTCCTTAAACCTCATAAATCAACCTCTGCTAAATTCAACCTTTTGTTCCAAAGCTTCCTTGCCTATTTTAGCCTTCATAGAATTGAAGAGAGTTAAAGCCTTGCTTTGGATTAGACTTTGGCTTAAGAGAATGTTGTAGCAGCTTTGATCTTCCATTCAGACCACTCAAACTTTCTCCATTTCTACAATGTGCCTGTTTCACCTTTTTATAATTCTTGTGTTAACTGGAGTGGTACTTTTCATTTCCATCAAGAATGTTTCCTTTGCGTTCATAACTTGGCTAAATATTTGGTGTAAGAGGCCTCTCACTTTTGGTCTATGTTGGCTTTCAACATGCCTTCCTCTCTAACCTTAATCACTCCTAACTTTTGTCACTCTTTCTTTCACTTGAACACTTGGAGGCCATTGTAGGCTTATTAATTGGCCTAATTTCAATATTGTTCTGCCTCAAGGAATAGGGGGGCCTGAGGAGAAGGAGAGAGATAGGGGAATGGTTGGTCATTTGAGAAGCCAGAATACATACAGTAATGATCGATTACAAGGGTATGGTTTGAGGTACCTCAAAACAATTAAAATAGTAACATCAAAGATCACTGATCATACCCCCAATTATCAGAAAGTTTCATTCTTTAGAATTATTACTCTGTGTTTTAATCTTTTGTAACTGTCTAAAGATAAAAAAGAAACAGTAGAGGAAGAAAAAAGCAATATATTTTTGAAAGACAAAAAAACAAAGTGCATGAGTCATAAACCGAAAAACAAAATCACAGATCATCATAACAGACATAGTAATAATGAAAAAGTTTGCAATATTGTGAGAATTACCACAATGTGATGCTGTGACAAAATGTGAGCACATGTTATTAGAAAACAGCACTGACAGACTTTGTTGATTGCAGGATTGCAACAAACCTTCAAACTGTAAACAACACAATATCTGAGCAGGGCAATGAAGTGAAGTGTGATAAAATGAGGTATGCCTGTATTATCTTTATTTGCATTAAGCTGTACCATAAGAATCTTGCTCAAAATTATTGTCACTAGAGTAGCATGCACCATGCTTTTATTGTAAGTTAAAGTTTTACTTTCAAAAAATAACAATTTTGGGGGATTACGAACTGAATGTGCCACCTTAATAGAACATCAAATCCCCATCACAGAGATCCAATTTGTCTTTTTAGAAATTAAAAATCGTCACAATCCATTTGCCATCATAAAGGTAATAACTTGATGCCAGAGAGCTTTAGAAAAAAACACAGGGATCTTAATTGTCCTTTTCCTTAGGTACTATTTACATTTCAGGTTCAAGAAACTCAGATCCACTCTACTAAAAGCACCTGCAATATATATCTGTAACCAATATATGAAGTGTTATCATTTTAAAAACAGAAAAGTTGGTGTTTCTTTACTTTTTCAAGAACTAATGGCTACTAAAATTAATTTTTGTCCAGGGACATAAAGAATTATAGCTGGAAATTTTAAAAGAGAGAAATACATATTTATCAATTTTCCTATACCTTCTGTGCTACTAAGTAGAGTGTTTTACTCTACTTATAGTCAGTATAGCATCCCTCTAGTGCCTATTTTTTAAAAATCCAAGCAAAGTTCAGTTACAAGGCAGAAGAGTCTCCTGAGTCCAACTTAAACAAAAAAGTTTGAGGTGGCATGTTATTCTATCCTTACACATTGCTAGACCAGTTGATC
The DNA here is from genome assembly GCA_963574415.1 of Tarsius wallacei. Classification (NCBI taxonomy): domain Eukaryota; kingdom Metazoa; phylum Chordata; class Mammalia; order Primates; family Tarsiidae; genus Tarsius; species Tarsius wallacei. The sequence continues at coordinate 4,037 of CAUYQG010087569.1, forward strand.
ATCTTCTTACACACACACACACACACACACACACACACACACACACACACACATACACAGAGAGAGAGAGAGAGAGAGAGAGAGAGATAGAGTGAGAGAGAGAGAGAGAGAGAGAGAGAGAGAGAGAGAGACCTCATGTACAGGGTCAGTGGGATTAGGGAAAGAGATATCTTAGAGGACAAACACAGATGGAACACAGGAGAAAGGCCTTTAAAAAATCAGAAAGACCAAATAGCCACTAAGTATATGAGATGGGGGGCAGGAGAGAAGAAAGACTTTTAGGTACAGAAATGCTCATTACAGTAAACAATACAAATCTGCAAAAAGAATTCTAAATTAAATCCTATCATTTGTACAAATGGAAACCAAAGACAAGAAATTGGCCCCAAATACGAAAACGATTGAGCTTAAATGAAAGAGATGATTATATATCTTCTGTCTCCCACCTTTATATTAACTTATAGCCTTCAATCTAATTATGATTTTAAAAGAGCAAAATATATTGACTATATGTTCAGTTATGCAAATGTTTCTTTTGCATCTACTATGTGTTAAACTTTGTACTAAATGTTAGAGATAAAAAAAGTAGAATTAATTCAATTATTACATAATGTACTGAAGGACATCTAGATGCCAAACATTTGACAAAGGAACATATAATATACTAAGAGAATTCAGTTAATGAAGAGACCAAGTATAATTTGTTTCAAGCCTGAATAAATGTTAAGTAAATAAACTTAGTGTGAAATAGCCTTACCCATCAGGAGGTAGGAGAGTTAATATTATTCAATTGTTCTCAATTTGAACTAGTCAAATTCCAATAAAATAAGGCTTCTGTGGACTACTCTTTTTCAATATGTTGAGTAGTTGAGATTAATGGTTGGTCAGTAAAGAGAAGGCTCCAACTTTATTTTACTGTTCTCACTACGGCCCACTCTAATCTAAGAGTATTTTTGTATCTGAAATTTACCTGTGTTTTAAAAGTATTTTGGTTCTCAGAACTTAGAGATTTTATTGTTTAAATAAAAGTGATGGGAGAAAACAAAATATCAAGTGATGAAGATTGGTACAATGAAGTCATATAACAGTGAGTATAATGACAGAACTGCCATTATACTATACCCATCTAATTAGTTCCCCTAATAATGTTTCCTTTTCAAGGCCTTAGAAATGTCTCCATTGTATTCCTTATGTTACTTTGAGAATTTTAGTAGTCACACAACAAATAAGTAGAGAATGAACTCACAATTAATGTATGCATGCCCTTTTCTTTTAATAAAAATGATGCTCTTTCATTATCCTACTTACAAATGACTCTTTAGGGAGCGTTTCTTTCTAATGTTCACAATGCAGATACTCCAGTTGGCATTCAAATATCCTAAATTTTTAATGAATTCATAACTAGTCTGGGCATCTCTCAAAACCTGGAGCCTCTGAGTGCATGAGTGGACTCTTTATGTTAACAGATTTGTTGTTTTGAAAGCAGAGAAGACTAGGGCTATAAGCAAAAGACCAAGCAAACAGCTCATTTCAGAGTATAGAAAGCTCCACAGCACAGCACACAGATGTGTTCTGATGTAGCACCCTTTTCACCAATGGAGAAGAAAAAAGAGGAAGAGATGGATGAGCAAAAATGATTCGCTCTTACCATACTAGCAATGTCAGCACTACAAAGCATGACCTTTGGAAATGCATTGAGGGTTTTTTTCTATGTTTATCAACAGATAAACCCACAGCCAACCAAAATTGGGTATTGAGGATTAAGACTAAATCCCTGCACAAAGATTAGCATCTCTGGGAGAAGCTGTACTACATTAGAGAGCCATGTGGCTGAGCAAGCGGGGAAGGACACCTCCACAGACATATCCAGGTGAATCCGAGTAGCTCTCGCTCTGAACTACATCACCATTTATGCATTAATTATAGAAAATTTATTTTTTCTGCTGTAATGTAAGTTCCTTAAGAGAACAGACCTTTTTCTTTCTGAATCCCAGATGCCAGTTGTGCAAGAAACAAGCACATATTTCATATTTGTGGAATAAAATGGATGAACAATTAGGTATACCTGAATGAAATTCAAGTTTAAATTGAGTTAAAAATATGAAAACACAAGGAAAGACACATGAACGGTAGAAAGCAAGTAATTTGCCATAAAGGTTCCCGGTAGCATACTTCACTTGACTCTTATTTCATTTAGGAACCTCTTTGCCCAAGATTCCAGAGATACCCTAATGCCCAAGTCACCACAGACACAGGTCCAGAAAATGCAGGTGCATTCACAAGGCAGAATCAGGTTGTATCAGTTATTTTGCTTTACTTTAGTGTTTGAAGCATAAGTACTGCTTACCTTTTCATCTATGGCTAGACTCTCTCCTTCCACAGTATTAGAAAATGCTTGAAATGGAGATACCCCTGGTTGTAACATAATGACTAAAATCACATTAAAATAACAATATAAATAGTATCAAATACTTTCCTAAGAATTAGCTTTCATAAACAAGATGAAAACATGACAATGCCCTTAAGGTAAGAATAGGGTAGTAAAAAGAGAAATCAAATATACATTTACACTTCATTAAAATAAATTTGGAGTTGTCACAGATCAGTTTTATTTTTTGTTTAAATTGTATAAATATGGTTCAAGAATGAGCACTTACTCTGCTAGATACTGTGCTTCCATATTAAAAGAAGCATGGTTTCTACCTCAAGGGGGAGCTTACAAGTGCTGATAGATTACCTTCTGGACTACCACAATTCAAGTTGAGTGAGCACATTGTAGACTTTCCAGCTGCTTAAACCCTGGCGCGCTAATATCCCTCTAACTGAGGCAGAGGGATTACAAATATGAAGATGAAAGGGAATTAAAAAATTGGAGCACACAAGGGATGCAGTCCAGTACTGGTTCCAGTTTCTTAACATGGCCTGCATCAATGGGGACCTTCAGGGAGGCAACAGCACATCCACTCTCATAAGCCAGAAGAGAATTAAGCAAAGAAAAAAATAGTGACTATGAACTAAGTTGATTCTGAATTGAAATTATGATTCAGTAAGATAAATATTGCAGAAAGTTTCCAAGAATTCCCAGGGCATCCTGATGACCAAATGTATGGGATTCAGAGCTGTTCCATTACATCATTGTCTCTCAGCAGTTACTGAATTAGTAGGGAGCTAGGAAAAGGTTGTTTTTCTCAATCATTGGAAACTTTAAACTAACAATAGATGAATAGTTTTAAAATTAACTGGAGATTTTATCAATTATTCAAACTATTTGTCACAACTGTCTAATCCTCAAGAGAACTGCATTTATTAGGCAAAATTAAATTGGCTTAGTACAAATATTTTGTGTATGTGTTTAGGAAAGGCACAAAGATATTAAAATCTGGATGTTAATAATTCATTTATAAAAGATACATGATTATGTTAACACATAGGTAATCTAGATAAAAAAACATAAATTCCAAGAAAGACATAAACTACCAAAATTCATTCAAAAAGACATATCAAATCTAAATAGACCCATAACAAATAATTGTTACTTTAAAATAGTAATTTTAAACTTCAAGAAGAAAATCCCAGGCCCAGAGAAATTCATAAATTCAACCAAATAGTCAATGTATTTTCAGCAAGGGTTACAAGATGATTCAATGGGAAAAAATAATTTTCTCTAAAAATGGCATATGCTAAAGAATGAAGCTGAATTCCTATCTCACCTTCTACAGTATATAAAAAATTAAGTCAAAATGAATCAGAGGCCTGAATGCAAGGTAGAAAAATGTAACACTCCTAGGAGAAAACTTAGGAGTAAATATTTGTGACCTTGGGTTTGGGAATGTTAGGTATGACACCAAAAACGTAAGTGAACAAAGAAAGCATAGATATATTGAACAATAACTTGTCTGCCTCAAAGAACATCAGTAAAATGAAAAGATAACCATCAAATGGAAGAAAATATTACCAAGTCACATATCTCATAAGGAACTTGCATTAAGAAGAACCCTTATAATGCAACAATGAGAAGAAAAATAAGACAATTAAAAAATCATCGCAGGATCTGACTAAACATTTCTCTACAGAAGATAGACAAATGACCCAAAACACCTGAAAAGATGATCAACATCATTAGTCAGGAAAATAAAAATTAAAATCATGAGATATCACTTTTCACCTATGTGGATGACTAAAACTTTAAAAAGAACAAACAAAACAAAAAACAATAATAGGTATTGGGAAGAATGCGGGTAAATTGTAACCCCCACTCATTGTTGGTGGAAATGGAAATTTCTGCAGCTGGTTTGGAACAGTTTGTGATCCTTCAAAATAGTGTTTCCATACGACCAGTGACTTCACTCCTAGGTATATACCCAACAGAAAAGAAAATACATGTCTACACAAAAACTTGTACATGGTTGCTCAAAGCAACACTGTTCATAATAGCCAAGAAGTAGAAATAACTCACCTGTCCAACTGATGAACAGATAAACAAAAACTCAGTATAATATTCCAATACAATAGAATATTATTTGCCAAAGAAAAGGAATGAAGTACTGATGCATATTACAAACGCGAATGAGACTTGGAACATCATACCGAGGGAAAGAAGGCAGTCATAGAAGACCACATAGTACATGTTTCCATTTATATGAAATGTCCAAAATAGGCAAATCTTTAGAGAGAGAAAGTCAATTTGGGACAGCCGGGGACTTGGGTAAGAGGAAGTGGGCAGGGGTATGGGGAGTGACTACCAACATGTACAGGTTTTATGTTTAGGGTGATGCTAGTGTTCTAAGATTAGATGGTGTTAATGGTTCCACAGTTCTGTGAATATGCTGAAAATTACTAAATTGTACATTTCATAATGATAAATGTAATGTTAGGCAAATCATGTCAATAAGCTGCATTGTTTTTTAAACAGACAAGCTGATGATTTCTTAGACACCATTAACCAATGTAAAAATGCTGAAGAACTGCCTAAAGTGTGTGTATACATATATGAGTATATATATAAATAATATAATGAAGAACTTATAATATAAAGTATAATAATTTAATATAATAATATGATAATATATTATAATAGTGATATAATATTATAATAATATATTATAATGAAGAATTTATGCCTAGACAGGTTATATTACACTTTACATACTTTCTATACATTGTTACAATAGTGTAATAAAAACTAATAGTGAATTTATATTTTAGACATGGTTAATATTTAACTGGTCATTTGAAGTTTATTTCTGGGAAAATTTTGTTTACATTTTGTTTTTAAATATGTATTCCTTAATCAGCATTAGAAGAAAGTATTTGGGAGCTTCTATAGCCAGAATCTCACAACCAAAAGTCCAAACACAATTATCTACATTTTCCCAGTGGCAAAAAGAAGTGACCAGGAAAAAAAGTAAATAAATCAGGCAATCGGATTCCTGAGAAGGTAACTGGTTCTTCTCACACTTCACTTGTCTGTGCCTAAATTTGTTATCCATTGAACTAAAAACAGAGAAGTCAGATTTTCTCTTAATTTTTCTCATCTTATAGTCAGTCCAGTGATTTTTCTTTCCAGTCAATTCTAAATACAGGACATCACAAAAGCTTTATCTACACAATGGTATTATTTAGGTATCCAAATGATATATGCGAGGGTGTTATGTCTACAAGAGCTATGGTAAGTTTGCAATGTTAGAAACAACGAGTGTGACATAATATGAAGCCAAAAAGGCAAAAATATGATTGGAAGTGACATTTCTATCCAGAACAGAAGAAATGTGAATATGTTTTTACCTAGGGCTCAAGGTTTGGAAAATGCTAGACCCTAAGATTTACTGTGGAAACTGATGACCTCTGGTGAATATGAGAAGGCAGATGCCGTGGCCTTAGTCCTACTTGGTAATTCATGCCACATAGGTGTGCCCTTAGTTCTTTCTAGCTATTTGCACTTGCCTTTGTAACACAAGATCCTTAATTAAGTAATCATGTGACTTCACTGTTAATAGCTTTGCTAGTTCTCCTGGGATCTCTTGAAATATCATTCATAATATATATATTATGAATCGATATATATATCTTGCTAGAAATATCATCTCATGTTAAAGATTTATTTCTCTTGTTATGTTTTCTTTCTGCATGGCCATTACCATTATAGGTTTTAAAACTTTTTTTTAATTTATAAGATGGAACATGATTTAAGTATATTTTGTTGTTATATGACATTAAAACAAATGTGCTATCATAATTAAAATGTGTTTTAATAATACAAATAAGAACATTATTTAATGCAATTTACATCAGATAACTGCCTATTATAAGACAGAAATGAGCAGAAAATGGAAGAAGTTAGATGGAATTAATATAGTTTACTAATAAAGCCATACTTCCCTCATTTCATTTAATATGGCTTTTAAACACTCAAGCGAAGAGTTATCAAAATAATCAGAACTACATATGACACTATCAAGTTAGAATTATTTAGATGTAGAAAGTATGAATATGTCTAGGATTGGGATCCCATTAAGGTGATCTACTAGAAATTCTGTGCAATGCTTACAAACAATTTTTTCATTCAAATGAACATCACAAGGACAATTTAATGCACTCTGAACTCTCTGCCAGCATTGATAGTCTTCTGCTTTTCCAAGAGTAGCTAGGTTAGTCAGCAAAAGTGTTCTCCTTGATTGGAAACAGAGAATTCATGTATATTTGAATATTCTACCGCCGACACATTGTATGGTACCGTGTTTTGTTTAATTTTGTTGTTGTTGTTGTTGTTGTTGTTTTGAGCTGGAATCTCACTCTGTCACCCAGGCTGGAGTGCAGTGACACACTCACGGCCACCCCAGCATCGACTTGCTGGGCTTCTGCAATCCTGCAGCCTCAGCCTTCCAGGTTGTTGGAACTACAGGTGCACACAACCATGCCTGGCTACTATTTTATTTATTGTAGAGACGAGGTCTCACCAAGTTCCCAGACTGGTTTCGAACCCACGGGCTCAGGCAATTAACTTGCCTCGGCCTCCCAAAGTGCTGGGATTACAGGCTGAGTCACAGAACCGACCTGTTTTGTTCAATTTTATGAGTAGAAATAAAAAGGCCAATGTAATTTTACCTGTAATAGTTTAAATAATAAGTATTGTTTTGATGAAGTAATATTCATAACATGATTATTATAAAAATAAAAAGAGTAAAATTTTTGGTTTAAACCATTTACAATTACATTCCCATCTCATTATAACTCTATTGCTAACCTACTAATTATATGCATTATTATTTTTGTCTTATGATATTACCTTGTAAATAAATACACATATGTCAGTCACACTCCATATTTTTTAAAAATACAGTTTTAGATCCTGAATAGGTATATTGAAATAATACACTAGTATCATCCCTGTCTGCTATTTTAGATTCTAATAACTTCTATTTCTGAAATTTTTTTTGAAATTTCAAAGTGACATAAACATGCAAGTTATACACAAAGCTACCTCATATATTCTAAAACCACTAGCCTTTCAAACATTCTTCTTGGTTGTCTTTTGAAAAATAAACATATGAATGCTGATGAAGTGGAAAATTAGTCTTCTGAAGACACATTATAAAGAAACCACAATATAAATGAAAAATAAAAACTGCATCATACAAGGTTGAATTTACTGTGCACACTGCAGAAAAGTCCTTGATGCTACTAATGTTTGTCTCACTCTTAGCTCCCAGAGCCAAAACTCCATCAGGAGAGAGTGGAGCTGCTATCCAGAGGCATTTCACGATTTGAACCAAAAGGCTTTCAGTCCCTCATTCCAGCTAATTCTGTTGCTTCTAATTCCAGCAGGACTTAAACCCTTATCTTTGGAAACCAGGCCTACAGATAGGGTTATCACAGTAGCCCCAATTCCCAGAGAACACTCAACTCCATGACCCAGGTGAGATTAAATCCTACCAGATAGCCTAAATAAATGGTCCATAACTTGTTCCTGTCACTCCCACTAATGCCTTTGTACTGTGAAAGACTAGCAAAGGAGTAAATATCTTCAAATTATTATCCGTACTTTCGTTTCCTTGCTTCTATCAGTAATTCTAGCATTATCCTCCTTAAGGAGAACAGGAAACCCAGAGGCAGCAGTTTCTGAATTTTCTTAAGTATTTATAAATCAATTTGCAGGTATCTGTGTATTACTGGTAATATATGGATACACATTTCTTTGCTCTTTAACACCTTTCCAGTGATATTCTCCCACCTTGCCCTGTGCACCCTTCTCTAAGAAAGACACCATGGTTAGAATGGCACACATCAAATCACAGAATTTACTCCATTATAGTGGCTCAGACAGATTTCACCTCAAAACAGGTGTGCCTGGGTGTAAAGGACCTAGTTGTCAGCATGTGGAGTAGTTGTACTTTCCTGTAATCCCCTAAAATAATCAAAACTGAAGAGTACAAAAATAAATAATGGTAAAAATTCCTCAAGAAACACCTCAGGAACTGGTTTTAAATCTTCATAACTCTTAACCATTTGATTATGCTTCTATTCTATGTTTCTTACCGGGCAGTGGCTTCCCTGGAAGCAAAGATGGTACCATGACCTTTCTTGTTTCTCTTACATTTTACCTAGTGCTGAGCACATGATAGGCTCTTAAGTGATGTTCAGTGGACAGAAAGAGAATGGGCAGATTAATCAATTAAATGAATCAGTAGTAACCCTGTCTACTGGGTGGGCTCTGTGGAATTGGTTGGGAGGCAAGCTACGCTGGGAACACAGGGATAACAAAAAAAGGAACGGGCCAGAGCTGGGCAAACACTGGGCATGTGGTACCAAACATACAAATAAGGAAATCTGTCAAGATTGAGAGACACACAGACACTAAAAAGGCAGGACAAGGGGTTGAACTCAAGAACCAGCAAGCAGCCCAGTGACTATCTATAAGATGAGGTTGCAGGAAGAAAGTCCGGTAAGTAGTTAGAAATATAGGGGCAAGGCTCCCCTTCATGTCCCCTCCCACTGTGGGAGCTTTTCTGTCCTCTCAATAAATCCTGCTTCAAGAAAAAAAAAAAGAAAAGAAGGGAAAAAGAAATCAAGGGAAAATGAAAAGGCAGTCAAAGACACTAGAAGCCGAGAAAAACAGTCAACAACACTAGTACCCAAAAACTAATTTCTCATAACATATCTGTCATTAAGCAACACATGGCTATACTTGTATAATAAATGATGTGGCCTGATTTATTTTTTATTTATTTATTTATTTATTTGCTTTTGAGAGTTATTAAAAACTCATGTCCATAACCCTGGTAATGAATGCTCACCTACATCTGGGGTGTGGCTTGTAGGTTTGAATTTTGGCCCCTTTCACCATTTACATAAAAAGAGAGGCAGGGTTACTGGCATTCCTGGGAGGTTATCTGGCTAAGACTATGGTCAGTCAGAACCTTGAACTCAAAGCCATTCCCAATGTTCTTTATCATGATTCCTCTCTCTGTGACATGATCAAATAGTCTGAAAGGAACGAAGGACGACTCTCCTCTCACCCACCCTTTGAAATGTTTCTATCATCCTGGTCAAGGTAAATAAACAAACATGCCTCACAGATACAGGTTTGATTATTCCTGACATAAATACTTGTCAATCCACGTTTCAGCATCACATAAAGGTGCCTACAGGAGCAGGAGGACTATGAGACTCTGGAAATCTGGCTCTTGTCTTAGTTCATCTAATAACTGATTTAGTTTAGATGTGACTGTGGCATAAGCATCTAACCACTCTGAGCCTCAGTTTTTTCACCATATAACTTATATTAGAAAATCTTAAAGTATGCTTATAACGATTTGCCTTTTAGAATGTATCTCATTTTTTAAAAACTCTAAGATATGAGTTTAGAATGTTCTAGAATAAATTTTTCAATTGATATGGAGAAGCATGGGTATAATAGTCCAGTCATGTTTTCTATTTTTTTCCCCCCTGGGAAAAGACCAACTGCCCAGAGAACCCCGGAGATAAGGAAGGAAAGATAATTCTATTTGTTCAACACAAAAGAGAAGATTTCAATAGGTGTTTGGTGAATCTGCTTTTAGGCACAATTTTTAATCTATAAGCACACATGCATGTGCATAATCCAGTGATTATAAATGCAGAAGCTATTTAATGGGGATCCAATTCTCATTAAAATTAAGTAGGAGATATGGTCTCAAAGCACCACATAACAATCTTTCCTTCAATAGTGGACTACATATACAACAGTGGTCCCATAAGATTATAAGGGAACTGAAACATTCCTATTAGTGATACCACAGCTGTCTTAATGTCATGGAGGAGTGCATTACTTGCTTGTTTGTGGTGATGCCCATGTAAACAGACCCAATGTGCTGCCAGTCCTATGAAAATATAGCACACACAATAGGATACAGTATATAATTCTTGATAATGAGAACACATGACAGCCCTTCAGGAAGCATTCCAAAAGAAGGCACTGTTATCACAGGAAATGACAGCTCCATGTACGTCATTGCCCCTGAAGACCTTCCAGTGGGACAAGACATGGAGGTGGAAGTCAGTGATATTGATGACCCTAACTTTGCATAGACTTAGGCTAATGTGTGTGTTTGTGGCCTAGTTATCACAAAAAAATCTTAAAAATTAAAAAAAAATTAAAAATGAAAATAAGATTATAGAATAAGAATATAAAGATAGAAAATACTTTTGTATAGCTATACATGTTTGTGTATTAAGATAAGTGTTAAAACAAAAGAGTCAAAAAGGCAAAAAAACAAGTTTAAAAAGTAAAAATGTTAAAGTAACCTAGGGTAAATTTATTACTGAAGAAAAAATATTGCAAATAAGTTTAGTATAGCCTATATGTCCAGTGTTTATAATGTCTACAATGACACACAGAGATGTCCTAGACCTTCAGATTCACCCACCATTACTCACTGACTCACCTAGAACTTCTGGTCCTGCAAGCTCCATTCAAGGTTACAGTCCTAAACAGGTGGACTTTTCTTGTCTTTTATAGCCTCTTTTTACTGTACCTTTTCTATGTTTAGAATGTCTTGATACACAAATACTAACCACTATGTTACAACTGACAATATCTAGTACATGCTGTGTAGGTTTGTAGCTAGGAGCCACAGGCTACATAATATAGCCTAGGGTGTGTAACCTACACATCATCTAGGCATGTATAAGTACACTCAGAAGTTCACCCAAACAATAAAAACACCGAATGACATATTTTTCAGACGTATCCTCATTGTTAAGCTATGTAGGACTGTATCTAAAATTCGGAAAGGTGAGGCTATAAAGGGTGAGCCCTGAGTGACAGAGAAGTACCTTTATTTGAAGGACTTTGCAAATGGGCTGTTTCTCATGTGACTGGAAAGATTTATGCATGTTCTTACCATGTCAACAACTGAATTTCTGAATTGTCTAGTCTCCTGGTGACATTGTTTTATTTTCTATTATTAGTTTTCACTTACCTAAAAAAGTAGTAAAACTTAACTCATGTTTTACAAAACTTAACTCATGTTTTACAACATAATTTACTCACATTTTAAACCATACCTGAAATAAATATGTAAATTTATGAGAAAAAAATTTAAGACTTTAAATGTATTTAGATATTTCCTATTCAAAGAAACATTAAGAAGACTTTTATCTTGCATAAACTCAAAATTTTACTTATGAATATGTGTGTGTATATGTGTGTGTGGGGGGGTATATTCACTCAAATAATATTTGCTGATAACTGTATAAATCAGGTATAGTTTTAGGCACTTATGGAGTCTTCATTCTAGGAGATGGCAATTGGGAGGTGGTCATGGTGATGTCTGATAATAAATGATGTCTAGTGGTATCTGATAATAGAAGAATGAGACAAACAATAGGCTAATATACGGATGAAAGATGATAGCTAGAAAGCTAGACATAAAAGATGATAGGTAGTCAGATAGATTGATAGATGGAGATATGATAGAAATAGATAGGTAGATAGATAAATAGATAGAGGATAGATATATGGATGGGTGATAGGTAGATAAGTAGATAGACAGACAGATGGATAGAAGATGGGTGGGTAGATAGATGACAGGTGCAGAAATAGAGACATGACAGGTAGGTAGGTAGGTAGGTAGGTATGTAGATAGGTAGGTAGGTACAGATATATAGATGAATGACAGGTAATAGAGAATAGATAGGCAGATATATAGACAGATGGATGGATGCTAGATATACAAACACCATGAAGAAAAATGAAGACTGCAGATGGCTGGAGAACAGATGGTGAAGCAAGCCATTTTCTACAGGGTCATTAGGAAAAACCTTTTAAATAAGGCTGCCTTGAAATTATTGCAAGTGAATTAAACCCATATAGGTATTTAAATTTTCTAGAGTTAGGTCTTACCAAGGGTAGACTTTAAAAGAAATAAAGTCCTGGACACAAATATGTCATTGAAAAGATAAATTAACCCTCATGAGATCTATTATACCTCTCTCACATCCCTTGAAAATCAACAAGATGAGCAGATTTGTGACATTGAGAATGTCTCTATTACTCTCTTTGGGAGCAGGGAGAGGGCCAGAGGTAAATGTTGGTTGGAACTGACTAGTATGAACTCGTCAATCTTGAACCTAGTATGTAGAACATAATCCATTTTGAGAAGTTGTTTTTAAAATATGAGTCTATCTATAACACTGCATTTAATAATGAAAGGTTTCTATTGTTTACATGGCGATGTGAATTATTTTATTCTTACATAAAAAATGATTGAAATTTCAACAGTTACCATCTATAAGCTACTGTTTTAAAAAATAATGTAATAAGTTTCTATATTTTTGCATGTGCTAATTATGTTACATTCCTGTGCAATGTTTCTAAAACCTGCCTAAATATCTGTATTTTACATTTCTTTTCAAAGGGTCTTATAATTTCAAAAGGCATACTGATACAAGTTAAGTGTCTAGGTAAAATTCTGGTGCAGGAATGGTTTGGTATAAAAGACAAGGGCTCTGGCTCTGGAATTGAAGAGATGTGGGTCTCAAGGCTACCTCAAGTCCTGCATAGTTTTCATATCTTGAAAAATTTATTTCCTTCAATGGGCCACAGTTTCCTCATCTGTTAAATAAAGACAGTGACACTCAACTCAGAGTGTTGCTGAGAGGCATATACCTCTGGCCCTCTCCCTGCCTCTCTTTCAATGCTCACATGGTGCCCAATAAGCACTCCATCTGAAGAAGAGGAAAAGATTATTTAATGGAATCAAGTGCACTGAGTGAAAGATATGTCCACAACAAAGGGATAGACTTACTCCTTTGGGCACCTATTTTGAGAGTAGAGCTGGCACATTAGAAACATGGTAGGTAAGTTGACAACCATAACCACAAAGATATCTATACACTTTGAGATTGTAAAATGTTGCTTCTGGGCCACCAATAAAAGATCATAACCTGAGGATTCCATTTTACCGAGGTTCAGAGTACACCTCAAAAGCCTTCTGGAGTATCCAAGCCACTTCTCACTCTGCTTCCTAAGCTCTAAGAATTAGGTATAAATGATTGACATTTAATCTTCCAGTCACACATAATTCTGTTGAGGTTTTAGACGTACAAGTCAATAAAAAATACATGAATCAACTTCTTCTAATTAGCCCTTTAATCAATATTTCAGAGTAGTTTTAAAATTTGACTTACCTTAGATGTACGCTTCACTTATAAAGCACTCTTGTTTCAATGACTAACCTATCACTGGAAAGATGATTTTTCTCAGTGAAAAAATTAAAACTGTCTCTCAAAATATAGCTAATGTATCTGTATATAAGATTCTCTTAAAATCTTACATAAAGGTGCCATTTATGTAAAGTCCATTGAAAGGATACCTATTATGCTAGAACATCTATCCCATATAATGTGTGCAAGCATGTCACACACATTAGTATAATATGAAATTTGTATATGTTGGCCGCATCTCACCAAAGCTTTGTAAGAGCAACATTATATCCTTATTTGACAAATGGGTTTAGAGAGTGTAGCTAATTTTCCCAAATTCATATATAGTGGAAGAGGCAGGATTCAAATGTGAGTCAATACAACTTGGAGAATTTTACAATCGTGGTTAAGAAAAAAATTTTTTGCCTCCCAAATAGTTTTAATGTTTATTCTCTTATCTCCAGGCTAACCATTTCACTTCTCTGCTTAAAATCTTCAGTGGTTCTTAAAATCTTCTGCCTAGTGTGGTTGTTGACACATTTTATTAACTAAGGGTACTTATTAGTAAAAGATGTGAGCCTATCCACTCACATAGCTTATTTGCCTATACCCAAGTTTTAGAAGCATTACTCCACTAAGAGATTAAGTACATTATAAAATACACACTCCTTAGAATATTAAGGTTTGATCCAAATAAAAGGACTGTAATGATGGGAATGCAGTTACTTGTTTTGCGCTATTGAATAAGAAACACAGCTAGAAGTTTCTGATAGTTCTTATTAATGTTAGGAAATTTTGTAAATGACTTCGCAGAAATTTGTCTTCAAGTTTTGGGTGATTTCTTAGTAAGAGCCCTGTTCATGGTTTCACCCTCGTACTGGTATCAGTCAGTACACACTGCACAGCACAACCTCAGGTCAAGGTTCACGGCTAACAGTGGAGGATGTGAAAACAGAATTCAAACAGTGCCTCTTTATCTGGGAGACCAAACTCTTGTCAGAGCTGATGAGACACTCCTTTTTCCACTTGTTAATGTGGCTGGTCAAAAGTTCATGCCAGAGGTAGAGGTATCATACTTCTTCTTGTTGTTCACTTGTGCTTGCTTTCATAGTCTTCAATATTGCATCATTTTGTGAGAATTAATTTAAGCTACGTGATATTCTTAACTAGGGTTTTGTCAACTGCAAAACCTTGCTATATGCTAGAAGTGGACAAGTCAATGCTGACACACAGGAATGTCCACTTTTCTCTCATAAAACCCTGCAAATGTCCCTTGTGGCACCTGTGATGTGCAGGCAAGTGGGGTGCGAGTGTCAACCTATATATTACATATGAGCAAAGTACGTTTTTTTCCTCCTATTTGCTTAGATTAAAATGGATATAAATAAAAGTTCTAGTATTTTCTTCCTGCACACCATTTTGCACATACGTTGGAATGCATCAACTGGCTTTCAATCCCAGGAAAAGTCTAAGCTATTTAGAGTACTAAACTACTACTTAGTACTCCTAGCTACTCCATGCCCATCATCCCAGCCAAATCTCTCACCATCTTCTGCCTCAAACTCTTTGTTTCATCAACAATTATTCATAGTTTCTGTGCTTACCATACAACCTCTTAGGTCATATCTTCACTCAGGCTGAATCTCTTACCTAAAATGCCATTCTCTCCTATGTTTTACTCTTTTAAAATGTCTAGATTATTCCTATTTATCTTGTAAAAGTCAGATCAGAAGTGGTTGAAAGACATTTCTTCCTTGTACTTGTGAGAGTAAAGGATTAACTTATCCAATACTGATTCCAGTAGGACTGCCTGAAATGGATTTAACCCTGCAAGCTCAGGGCAGAGAGTTAGGTTTCTCCTACCAGGAATGCTGGAGTAACAAGTGAAGCGGGGTGGAATGGATACGGAATGAGACATGTACTCGGCACTGTCCACCATCATGGCAAATACCAAGGTTCTGGAGTCTGTTACCTTTTTCAAGCACACATGCCATAATTGTTTAAATGTACTATATTTTTAATAAAAGCTCTTTGGTTTGGGAAGGGAGTATTGGATATACATATGTGTTTAAAGAAAAGAAAAAAAACCTAATTAATAGTAGCATACCTTTTTCCATGCCATTTTCAATTTTAGTATTATTGAAATTTGAGTCCACGTGTTCTTTAAATTCAGCCCAAAGTTTCTGCTGAATCACCTCCAGCTGTTAGCAGTCATGCACAACAATAGGGTTATAAGCTTTTAAGACTCATTTCTAGTGACCCTGAACTCTCTAAAGCATGTTGCATTATTTGAAGGCATATCAAAAAATATAGCGGTTTTTTTCTAAACGACTTATTTTGTTAAATTTGTAATTTCTAAGTTAATTAAATTTCGTACTGAAACAAGTTAAACTGTTTTTATTGAAAGTCAGCCTTTGACAAAAGCATGCTCCTCTCTGGAGAAATAGTTCTTCAGAACCTATGAATATGTAACACCAACAACTTCTAGTATTTTTAATTTTACAAATTCACTTCTAATGTCTTTAATTGTAATTCCCAGAATAAAACAGGGAAAAGGATACTATTTTGCTGAAATGTTTAACTGAAGGATAGCACTTTATATTTTTTGAAACAACCTCCAACTTAACATTGTAAGTACAGTACAAATAACTACTTTAAATGAAAAAGAAAAATTATATATAGTTATGAACATGTGTTTTGAAATATGTATATATTGTGAAGTGAATGGTTAAATTAAGCTAATTAACATATGCATTATTTCATATACACATCATTTTTCTTGTAGGCAGGAACACTTAAAATCTACTCTTAGAGACTTTCAAGAATACAACATGCTGTTATTAACTGTAGTTACTATTTTGTACACATAGCCCTTGAGCTTATATCTCTTGAGTGTGTTCCTCCTATTTAACTATAGTTTTGACCAACATCTCCCAACACCCAGCCCAGGTAATCACCATTCTGCTCTCCTTCTATGAGTTCAGCTTATTTGGATTCCACATAGAAGTGTGATCACACAGCATTTGTTTTTCTGTGATTGGCTTATTTCATTTAACATGATGCCCTCCAGGATCATTCACGTTGTCTCAAATGACAGAATTTTCTTCTTTTTTAAGGCTGTATAACATTCCACTGTATATGTGGAACATAAAAATTTTTTAATCCATTAATTAGTCATTGGACACTTAAATTGTTCCTTATCTTGGCTATTTTGACTAATGCTGCAAGAAACATGAGAGCAAAGGTATTTCTTTAACATACTGAATTCCTTTTCTTTGAACATATACCCAGTACTGAGATTTCTGGGTCATATGGTAGTTCTGTTATTGTTAATCTCTTGAAGAACCTCCATACTCTTTTCCATAATGGCTATAGTAACTTACACATCTGCCAACAGTGTGCAAGGGTTCCCTTTCTCCACGTTCTTTCCAACAATTGCTCCCTTTCATCTTTTTGGCAATAGCAATTCTAACAGGCGTGAGGAGGTATCTCATTATGGTTTTAGCTGGCATTTCTCTGACAGTGTGATTTAGGATACTTTTACATATACCTTTTGGCCGTTTGTATATCTTCTTTTGAGAAATGTTTATTCACATTTTTTGTCTATGTTTAATTGAGTTGTTTTCTTTCTATTGAGTTGTATTAGTTCCTTCTATATAGTTTGGATATTAACCCCTTATCAAATGTGTGTTTGCAGATATTTTCTCCCACTCTGGCAGTTGTTTCCTTGGCTGTTCAGAAGCTTTTTTGTTTGACAATCTCATTTATCTATTTTCACTTTTGTCGCCAGTGCTTTTGGGGTCATATCCAAAAAGTCATTGCCTAGACCAAGATTAAGGGGTTTTGTCCCTATTTTACCAACTAGTAGCTTCACAGATTCAGTTCTTCCATTTAAGATTTTAATCTATTTTGAGTACATTTGTATATAGTGTCCGATAATGGTCAAATTTCATTCTTCTGTATGTGTATACTCAGTTGTTCCAACGCCATTTATTGAAGAGACTGTCCTTTTCCCCATTGTGTGTTTTTGGCCTCTTTGTCAAAAATCAATTGACTATACAGGTATAAATTTATTTTTGTGGTCTCTTTTTTGTTATATTGGTCTGTATGTCTGCTTTTATGGCAGTACCAAACGGTTTAGATTACTATAACTATGCAGTATATTTTTAAGTCAGATAGTATGACACCTCCAGTTTTATTTTTAAAATTATTTTTTGAGTGCAACTTGCTGACTCGATGCCCCATCATCCTCAAAAAAGTTACTGTGTATTTCCTATAAACAAGACATTCTCCTACTCAATCACAGACCACTCATGCAAATTGGTGATGAACATTGCCACATTATTATCATTTAACCCTCAGGTCCCATTTAAGTTGTCCCAATTATATTATTTATACTGAAAGGAACCAGCTAAGAATCATGCACTGCTTTAGCTGTCAAGTCTGTTTTGGTCTCAAATTTGCATATAGGAAAGCAATTAAAACTAATGGCAATAACCAGTAATTTCTCCTCTATTCATCTAGGTTTATTTAGACACTGGCTATAAAAACTAACCTATTATTAGTAGTCTTAAAATATAGGAAAAATAAAAGACTTATTAAACTAGGGAAACTCTGATATGTAAATATTTTCTTGAACTTCTCATGTTGCAGTCTGGAGATTAAATTCACAATTTTTGAACAAATATTAATATACATGTGATGAGATATATATTATATATATGCAAAAATTTATTTTCCCTAAAATATTCATGCATTCTTCAAACTACGAAGTTGGAAAGGCAGTTGTAGTCTGACAAACCACAGAGCCTAATCTTTGGGAGAAACAGAGGGTCTGGCTCACGTTGACATGAGAACACAAGTGGTTGGGAAAAATAGATCTAAAGATTTCTTATTGAAATCATCACCCTTTGTCATAGGCATTATCGGGCCCATAAGTTCAAAGACTTTAAGAAATATAAATTAAAGACACTAAGAAGACATTATTGCTTCCCTAATCCTCCCCTTTCCTTAAGTTCTACAAGTTATTTACAGTGTAGTGTCCAAGATCTGGAAGGGTTCATAAATTATACCTGTGTGCTATGCTCACTCCTGTTAACTCACTAATCTTTCTGCAGCACTGATAGCATTGACATTGGCACACAAGAAAAGGGCAAAAGATGGGAGACCAAGGCCCTGGGTAAAAATAGCTCCGATGAATCACGGGTAAGGATGTTCACTGGGCACATACATGGGACTACGTTAGAGACGATTCTGCCCCATTCTTTCTTAATTAAACATAATAGAGTTTCACAGGTAGTTTCAATTTCTATTGACAATGCAGTACAAAAAGATTCACTGAAAGATTTTTCTTGGCAAAATTCACCTTTCTCTTGACCCCAGAATTATTTATATTTAGAACTGTACTTTATGCCAGGAAAACCACAGGTAAATCTCAATAGGAAATTTGTTGGGGTGTTTTTTTTTGTTTTGTTTTGTTTTTTGAGATTTCTCAAATTTAGCTATATATCACCCATTTCTCCTTGCTTTAACTAGATTTCTAAATTAAAAATAGCTGTACAAATCAAGGTTTGCTCTGTACCTTGAAGATTTATAAACACTTTATTTACAGTACCCAAGTTTTTTTTTTAGTCCAATAATAATATAGCAGGCATTTCCAGCACTGAAAGAACAAGCTTACCAAGTCTATAAAATAAGAAAGTTCCCAGACACTGACTTTTCCAATTATAGAGGAAACTGTAATCATATGTGTGCCAGATGAAGACCTCAAAGTGCATCTCTGTCAGGATAAACAACTTGCATGCCATCAGCAGATGATCATGCGTGCATCCTTAAGGGCTAAGAGCAGATTGCTGGACCAGAGATTTAAAGTCATAAGTGTGATCTGCTCCCCCCACAAAGAGAGAGAGAGAAAAAAAAAGCCTAGCACACATTAGTTCTGCCTGCCTCACATTTATCATATTATAATCCTTTAGACTCAAATCTGTCTTTTTATTATTTTCCCACACTTATGTTGGATGTCATTATGGAGATACGTGCTTAAACAGCATTGCCCACATAGAAAACTACTTCTTTACATGTTGCCAGCCCTCTTAATTATAATATTGGCAGCCACTACATAAGCCAGCAGCTCAAATTTTTGGTAGGCTTATTTTTATACTTTTCTGTGTTGTTCGTTTATGATTAATAAAAAAAGAAGAGAAAAATCCCCTGTTTCTTCAACAGATAACACATTTACCATGGAGTTCATTATAGATTTTATTTTCTGGACTGCCAGCTTCTTAATTCATGGCACAAAAGAGCAGAAGAAAGATTAGTTTATGTAAGATTAGAGTGACATTTGGAAATTTTTCTCATGCAGATAGCAGTATAAAACATTTTAAAGAGGAGCAACTGAGAGCTATTTTCTCCCTTCATTTGATATGCTGAAACGTATCCAAAGCAATCTTCCGTTCTCTAGTAGCTTCCATATCTAGTCAATTTCTAGATTCAGCAGGGCATCAGCTTTGCTACAAATATAGTTTTAGTTGATAACAGGTAAACAGGGAGCTGTGTGCAGCCTCCTAGCTTGAATACAGTATACACTGCAAAGCTTCAAAATATCTTAAAGTCAGATTATTGTCTTGACTCAACAAAAGCTATAGAGTTTTCCATTACATAGCATCAGCTTCATAGTCAGTTCAGCATTACACGTAAGATTGCGGCATCCTGGTGTTGGAAGGACAACCTATGACATCTAACTCTTTCTACCCGGATTTTATGCCAAGTAATTTATTTTTCCATATCCCTTCACAGAGGGCTAGTCTGTCTCCATTTCCACACTCTTAGAACATTGATTTAAGATTTTACCATAAGTCCATATATTTTACAAACACTTTGATCATTATAAATGAATCCCTTATATTGGGCCAAAGTTAATCATTTGGTAATTTACACATATTCAATCTAGATTTTTCCATAGGAATCAAAGAGATTGAATCTAGATATTTTTCTACATGGGAGCAATATAGTCTCTGCCTGCTATAAGACTCCTCCTGCCAGACACACCTTCCACTTCAGACTCAACCCTGGTAATAGAACATGTGGGTTGAAGATTTCTCAGTTTTGGACTTACAAGCAACATGATCTTAAAGAGTGTCATTCAGTGCCAGTTTTTTATTTAGTCTGGAGAAGATAAACCTTGCTACAACACTTTACAAAACAAGTTTTGTCAAAAAAAGAAAACAGTACACAAAATAAACCAACAAATAATTTAAAAAGAGGAAAACTGTCAAAAATAAGAATTTTTGAAAAGTTTAATAAAGAAGACAAAACTTTGACACACTTGATTAAAAAGATAAATCAAACAAAATCATACCACAAAGGGGAAATAACTATAGACAAAGCAGGAGTTTGATTAAATAACTATTATCTAATGTGTCTAAAATCCTAGATAACATGGATACAGTCCTGAAAAAATATAAAGGCCAAAATTGGTGCAAGAAAGAAGCTGAAGAAAAATGTGCATGTATTACTTAAAAGAAAATGGTTTGGAAAAACAGGTTCCACAAGTTTTATAAGTTCTATCAAACTTCCAAGGAACTTTGAAAATCCTTTATATCCCCCCCCAAAAAAAACAGCTTATTTTATTAATTTCAAAATAATACAGGAACTAAAAAAGAAATCAAAGGTACAATTCTGTTTCGCTTATGCACATATATGTGAAACTGATTCCAAGAAATGCCACATCATCAGACCTTATCTCAAAGATGTAAGGATATATATTAAGTATAATATGAAGGCATATGCTTCTTCCTTCAATAGGAAATATGAAAATCAACTTCTCTGAGAAAACAGAAAGTTGTAAAAGAAAGACATGCATTTGAATCAAATATGAAACAATCAAAAATATGGTAGGATTTTTTAGTAATTGAAACTATTAACTTAGATGTTTGGAATATTATTATTGATTTGTACAAGTTGAAAAACATTAGAACATAATTTATTCCTCATGGGTCCAATTATAGGACATATTTGATACACAGCAATCAGTTTATTTGTTTTAGATTCTAAAAAAACCTTCAACTTATCAGTAATACATGGAAATCTTCACTATAGTTAGAAAACATAATACAATCTTACAAACCTTGCCAGTGTAACTGTTATGTAGACGGACTCATTCCCTTCTCCTAGAAAATGATTAGCTGAGAGGTTTCATGAAATTATGTTGGATTAAATAAAAGTTAGAGTATACTACCCAAAATAATAATGTACTTTATTTCTATGTGAAGAACTAAAGGTCATCTATTATCTGCTTTACCCCAATGAAAGTTCCAAGAAAGCAGAGACTAAGTTTGTTTCTGATCCCCACAAAGTCCTTAAAGTATGGGTGGAAGGTTGGATAAGTTAACTAACAACAGGAATGGGCTGGGAGAAAGGTGTGAGGTGGAGTATGCTGATTTGTTGGTTTTTCGAGGTGGGGAGTAAGTTGGCATATTTTAGGTTGCTATATTAATGAATAGCTCTTTGATAATGATAATCCCCAAAAGAACTAAGTGAAGAAGGGTTTACAAGTGGCTAACTCTGGAGAACAGAATTGAGGGATGAGAGAGTAGATTTTTTTTTCATTTTATGAAAAAAGCAGGCATTATATGTATTACTTCTATAACTGAAGGTATTTTAAATGATAATACAATTGCATAGCTGAAACAACTTAAACATATTCAATTTTATTAAAGTCTATTTTTAAAAACATTTTGAATAACATATTTCTCTTATTTACTTTATTTTACTTAGGAGAAATTCGACGTTTTGTCCTAATTTCTTCTGGGACTTTGCACAACTCATGAGAGACTTGCACAAGATAATGTTTTGGCAACACAAAATAATTTGTAAATTACTAAAAGGAAAAACACTCACATTCTAGATAGAGTTCCAGGCCTCTAAATACTTCCTTTCCCCAGCATATGTCTGACCCTGAGAATCGAACTGAAGGCCTTGCCTGTGTTTCTTAGGACACAGGTGTCACGATATCTGCTCTCCAGTCTTGACTGTCTAGCTTGGAAGGGTGAAAAGGCAATGCTTGGTCTTGCTGTCAAGCCCTTATGAGTACGGAAACTTCTCAACTCAAATGCCGTTAAGTTACCTGCGTATCTAATCTTTCAACATGCAACTCCAAGAGTCTATCTCAGAACCGAGAGGCAGATTTAGAAGAAAAAGTGGGAACCGACTTTTATTTAAACAATTTCTCACAGCCCCCTTCAGGTGTGGTACTGAGTGATCACTGAAATTCCTTACTTAAAAATGAGAGGTTGTACCACATAGTGATTATTTTATAAAGCAGACGACTAGTCTTTTAAAGGCGAAAGAACAGAGGAGCTTATCACTTGGGAGAGAAAAGCGTGGTCAAGTAAGCATCTTCATAATGCTGACCAGGAGAGGTACAGGCCTTGGTAAGCAACCACTGCTGTTGCTATTATATTGCTAAAGTGTCTTCAATTCACCACTCTGACATTTTCTTTTTCCTGCTGCTGGGAACCTGGCTTTTGGCATAGTTATATGCGAAGTTATTGGAAAAACCATATAGATATGAGTGCCTTCTCAGACAGGCAAACCCCAGATCCCAAGGATCCTATTCAACTTTTACATAAACATTTCCAATTTCCTATTCCCAGTTTTTTTTTTTTTTTTTTAAACATTGATCATTGACTTTTACTCAACATTAAAACCCCATAGTATCCACATTCCAAGCCCAAATTGCTTGCAACGGAAAGAAGAAAGGAATGAATGAAGAAGGGAAGAAAGAAGGACATATACATTTAATGAATTATATACTTCTTTAACATATTATTTATTTATTGCATATGTAGGCATTGTTTTCCTGTTAATTCAAAGGAGGCTATTTAAAATGTTTTTGTGTGAGAACATCAATGTTTAATTTGTTCCCAACATGTACCTGGCTTTAAAACACCCAGTCTCCACTTCACAAGAGATGTGGCATCATGCTTATTGTTGAGAACATTTGCAAATGATTACACATGACAAAAGGGAAAGAGTATGGAAGACATAGCCCTTCACAGCCTTGAGCCATTCTCTGAGCTTTTTAGAGGGATGAGAGCTTCCTTCTGTGACCTAGTATCACTAAGTACACTTGGAATCAATGCATCTTAACTATTACATTTAGATCCTGTTTGTTGCTACTGTAATTACCCACATTTAGTCTGAAACCCAGCTTCAAAAACCCTTTCCTCAGGAAATCACACATTTTAGGAAATGTCAGTTTTCCTCCCAACCACAGTGAAAACAACAAGCCTAATGTAGCAGGAACTCAAACCACAAAGTGTTTAAGATATATAATGATAATAGATTCTAAAGATCTCTAATGATCATGTATGTAACAATAAAAAGGAGACTGAATTGTGGTGTAAAAGGGTTTAATAGCAGCTGGGCAAAATACCGAATGCAGTAACAAGGCAAATAAAATGGAAGGTGCATTTCTGCAGACCGGGGGACTTTTTTTTTTTTTTAATTTTAGAGTCATGGGATACATGTAAGGATAGGCTATATAAGTAGATTGTGGGAAGACAAGGTTTGGGCTTCTAGAGAGCCCTCTCCCCCGAGTAGTGGACATGGTACTCAATGGGCGACTGTGTTCCCCTTGTCCCCCTTCCCTCCCCCCTTTAGCAGTTCCCAGCATCTGTTGTCCCCACCTCTGTGTTCATGGGCTTAGTGTTTAGTGCCCATTTATGAGAACATGCGGTATTCCGTTTTTTGTTTCTGTGACATTTCACATAGAATGATGGTCTCTAGCTGCATCCACGTTGCTGCAAAGGATATGATTTCATTCTACTTTATGGCTGCGTAGTATTCCATCATGTATATGTGCCATATTTTCTTTATTCAGTAGAACAAGGATTTTTTTTTTTTTTTTTTTTTTTGAGTTGGCATCTCACTCCATCTCCCAGACTGGAGTGCAGCGGCCGCTCCCGGCCACTGCAGCCTCGACCTGCTGGGCTCCGGTGATCCTTCCACCTCAGCCTTCCGAGTAGCCAGAACTACAGGCGTGCGCTACCACGCCCAGCTAATTTTTTGATTTATTGTAGAGATGAGGTTTCGCCTGCCCAGGCGGGTCTCGAACCCGCGGGCTCAGGCAATCCACTCACCTCGGCCTCCCAAGGCGCAGGATTACAGGCTGAGCCACCGAGCCCGGCTCAAGGATTTTATCAGTCTTCACATTATGATCCAAGGCAGGATTAGATATATTCAACCATCATATCAGGGACAGCACTCAGTAACTACAGTAGTAGGACAGAGAAAGTTGCAAACTAAGAGAACACACAAAGAGAGAACGCATCCTTGGGAAGCAGATGTTTTACAGAGTTTACTGGAAAATACAACCTGCCTTAGCAACAGCAGATGATGAAAGCCTATATTTGCAGAAATTCAAGATTTTCTACAAGTAGTAATGAGTATGGCAGAAGGCAGTCCTGAACAGGACAGTGAGGGACAGGAATGAAACAAGAGGTTATCTATGGCTCCTCAGACCCTGGACAATCAAAGGAGAACTACAGACTGGAAGAGTAGAGTAGACTCTAGGACACTGCAGACATAGGGTGTTTGTTAGTTTGTTTTCTCCAGTTCTTAATATGAAGTTAGGAGTTAAAGTTAGAAATCCCCTGTTTACTACTGATAGTTATATATTAGTACAGGGGACTGCCTTGGCCCAGCATCTTACTCTCTACAGATGTTATTCGGAAAACACTTTCCAATATCAAGAAAGCACTTATTCAAAGATTGCTTTTTACTTTATTTACTGTTTTTTCAGCTGTTTATGAGTCAAACTGTTTTCCTGCACTGTTGCTGTAGGTGTATATTGGACATTATTCAAGATCTGAAGCATATACAGTATCCCCACACTTAAATTAAGAATTGCTTCTCTTGTCAAATTCAATTAACATCATATGCAAATAATGTACTGTGAATCATTTACCAAACACGGTCTGGAAATATTAGCAAAACTCCTTGTGTTTTACTTAACACTATATTGAATTCTGTTCATAAGTTTGGGGTTAGTAGTAGTTTGGGTTTAGTCATTTTCAAACTCTTTTGTGTGTATTATTAGATAAAATAAATTAATTGATAAAGTGATGTTTCTAGTAATATGGGTTCTCACTATGGGACATAGTTGATATGAATAATGAGTGAGCAGAGCTGATAGAGAGTTCTGTGTTACTGGGGTTACATGGATTAACTCATGAGTACACACAAATACACACACACGTACACATTCTACTGTGTACTGAGATGGTCTGGAAGCAAAGACCTCAGTAGTAACGTGTCTACCTACACCTAACAGCCCGAACCTGGGGCCTGGCAAATATGAGCTCAAAGACCAATGGGACATATCAAAACTACATGAAAGGTGACTTAAAAGGGCTTGTTCTGGTCAAACACCTCTTCAACAAAGAATGCTAAAAAGTATACAAAAACAATGATAGAAGTATAAACACACCTCCTTTATGTTCAACCACAAATAGTGTAATTTATTTGGGCAGAAATATAAATGAATCATTCAAAGGACTGTTGAAGAAAGGATATTCACATGGTCTCAAAGCAGTAACCCACATTTTATTTACTAATTAAACAAGGGGAAGGCTGTCTTTAAACGGGAGACTTCACTTCATCAAATATGAAACTCACAAGGGAAAGACGTCACTTCAGTAAATACAAAACCAAGATCATAAATGTCATGAGATGAGCTGACATTTTGTGCCTGCTGACGCGATGTAATGTGAAGTACATGCCGTCTAGGAAATAGTGTCGCCACATACATTTAATCTGAACATCATAATAAGGAAAACCATCAGTAGAAATCCAGGTTGTGGGACATCCCAAAAGACTACTGTTTGGAAAGCCTTCAAAAATCTACTGTTTGGAAAGCCTTCAAAAATGTCAGAGACATGAAAGACAAAAAGCGGCAGGAAGTTGTTATAGGTTTGAGACTTGAGAAACATACTGGCTGACATGGCCAG
Source organism: Tarsius wallacei (assembly GCA_963574415.1). Lineage (NCBI taxonomy): Eukaryota > Metazoa > Chordata > Mammalia > Primates > Tarsiidae > Tarsius > Tarsius wallacei. The sequence goes on from CAUYQG010087569.1 coordinate 30,730, forward strand.
ACTGCTAAATGCAATGAGTGATCCTCACCTCATCCCGGAGAAGGAGAACACATGTCTCCAAAAGATATTTGGAGGATGGCTGTGAAAATATGCACAAGTCAGTGCATTAAATATTACCGAATCAATGTCAAAGCCCGTGGATGCCATAGTGAAAGGATGGCAATTCAAGAGAATGACTTGGTCAGACACAGTGGCTCAATCCTGTAATCCCAGCATTTTGGGAGGCCGAGGTGAGGGGATTGTCTGAGCCCACAGGTTCGTGGCCAGACTGGGCAACATGTTGAGACCTCATCTCTACAAGAAATCAAAAAAGTAGCTGGGTATGATAGTGTGCGCCTGTAGTTCCAGCTACTTGGAAGGCTGAGGTGGGAGGATTGCCAAAACCCAGCAGGTCGACAATGGGGTGGCTGTGAGTGTGCCACTGCACTCCAGCCTGGGTGACGGAGTGAGACTCCAACTCAAAAAAAAAAAGAATGACTTTATACTTAAGTGATATATGTTGAAATATTAGGGGGAAACTTGCACAACATCTGCACTTACTTTCAAACAAAATCAACCAAAAAGACAGAACCACATATTGAGGCCCACACTCGTACATTTAATTCATGTTTTTGTGTGAGTGTGGGATGTATGGGAACTAGTGTGCAGGATGGAGGACAAACAGGGCAAAATACAAATAAATGGTGACTTGAGGTAAATTACAGTGTTTTCTGTACTCATCTTTCAACTTTTCTATAGTTTTATTAACTTTTTTTAAATGTGGAGAAAAATTTTGCCAGCCAGAAGGAGAGAAAGAAAACAACTGGAATTGTCTGATGATTGAATTAAATAAATCATTTTTTAGTATGCCACATCTCTGGGCAACTGTATTTTTCCCATTTGAGCTCCCTGCTTTGAATCTCAGTCTCACTTCCACAACTCGATGGAATTCCACCACCAATTGGTGAATCCAAAGTTTTACTCCAATGTTTCTGGAAGCAAAAACCATGCTCTAGATAGGGAGACTCAAAACAAGCTGTTAAAGTCATTCAGAATATAAGTAGCCAAGACATGATCAGAGACCTATGAATCTAAGCCAGTTTTCTGATTTTTAAGCCAACTTGTTTATCTCTATTCAACACCTTCAATATTTTTATCTACAAACATATTGTACTAACACAGCATATTTCCACATTGGAAAAATTTGAATGGGTGATGTGAAAACTTGAATGATATTTGCAACCTTCAAATAACAGTTGACATTCAAAATACATTTATATATCCAACTTTATGCTAAATATTGTGGTAACATTCTTATAGACGAAATCCCTTCATGTGGAAAATGATGTTGCTGTCTAATTTCTTAGAAGATTTTTCTGTGAAACAGAGAAAACTTTGTATTTATGTCTATACACTTATTAGGACTTCCTCCACAAAAATACCTACGCTTTTCATACCATTTTTGAAGATTCTCATTCAAATACCACATATTTTAAAAGATAAAATTTTAAGTCATGAAGGAATTTAAATTTACTTTTGCCTTATTTGGCCTGACAAAGTGCCCTCTAGAAGTCCTTGCCATGACAAAAATATAAAGCTTGCTTTAGATTTGAGTCCCTTTCACCCTGAATTTAAGCACCCTGAGGATAGGAATTAGTTCTGCCATCACATTTAAGATAATTTCCTGCATATATTTACCTCACAGAGACGTTATTAACTAATGTTGTTTTAAATGAATGTAATGTATTCCTGTCAACAGACTTAAAGTTGATATTAGACAAATATCTCAGAATTTTTGGAGAAATAATCTGACATCTTCCTATTTAAAAAATGGGATTAAACTGTGCTTTATGTAGCTGACATTTCTATGCATTAAGCCATATGAAATTCCATGTCTTTGCTGAGCAAAGGCTACATTTAGAAATACCTAATTTAAAAGAATGCTTAAAGGTCATCAAGCATGATTACATTCTGTTCAACACTATAAAATGCATTCAAGTGTAAATGATTATTGAACAAATTATGAATCATTCATTCATGGCAGATATTTCATTAGAAGGTAATGTCTCCTTCCCCACAAAGTCAACATTATGATCCAGAATGCCACTTATTAAAATTTATGCTATTAAACATGGTATGAAAAGAGAATCTTCTTAAGTGTCTCAATCCATTAAATTACCCTTCACCTAAATATAAAACAAGCACTATGGTCAACAGAGGAAGGTACTGCATATGTGTAACAGGATTTGCAAGAGTTATGTTCATATGCATGTGCATTTATGCACAATTCTCATCACCGATGTTTGATTTATGTCTGAAAGTCAAATATAAATATCCCCTTTGCTTAAAGTATTGGACTCTTTAAAATACCCTAGGACTGGTAACTAATATGCCAGTCATTATCAAAAATTCAAATGATATCTCTACATATTTTTCAAGACTTCTCTGGAATAAGACTTTGAGAGAAGGAAAGCCAGAGGTGTTTGTAAGGAGTCCAAAGCTGGGGTCTTGAGTGGTCAGAGAGTCATAAACTCATGGAAGAATTGGCTGACAAGAGTCCCAGAAGGGTCAAGATGGCTTCTGGAACTAGATTAAAGTGTATGTCTGTGATAGACCCCCTACTTTCCAGCTTTAACTGGTAATAATCTTGCTAAGGCCAAAAATCCTTTGGCACTTCATGTATCAATAGCACTAGCTGAGAAGATTTATCAAAGTAAATCTATTTATTTTAGAGTTAAAATACAGTCTGCACAGCATCTTTATTTTTTTTCCACTGAGAATTGAGAGATATTTTACTTCCTGTCTCTATAAAAAGCTACTTCACAATTTACAGGGCCACTGCCCACTCTTCATACTTCAAAAGCTATATATAGGAATTCAGAAAAGTAAGAATTCCTCCTTATTTGAAGATGAAATTTACCCTTCAGCAAATTGACATAATTACCCTTGAGCAGGGGGTACAGATATATAATCATTGAGAATAATCACCAAATATTTCCATTTACTTGAGTTAAAAGGCTTTTAAAAATCCATTCTAAGTGGTATAATTTCATTAGTAAACTTCAGGCCAAATAAAGATCCGGTAGAATGTAACTTACGTAACTGAATCCACAAAAAAGTTCATGGGCAATCCGTTGATCACAGCACGTAAACAATTTTTGCTCGAGCACACCAAATCTCACTTGCTTAGTTACAGATTTGAGTTTCAAATGCTGATCAATTTCTGTAGCATGATTCTGGCATGAAACAGTTCTCTCACTGGCTTTCTATTATGCCCTCTTCAATCTGATACACCAGTGTGATAACCACTCACTGTGTCTGAAGAGAGACAGGCATAGGGCAATCATTAGTTTGTATGTATATTTATACTGCACATTTAGATTGAGCATGAACTGTGTGCCTGGCAGTTTCCATAAGTCACTGCATGCTCAGAGATAAAGCAAATAACTCCATGCAAGGTGCCCACAGTCTAGCCAGGCAGAGATTAGGAAATACAGAGCGGCAATATGTTATAATGAGTGAAATTGCAGAGATAGGCTCAGGCACTGATGGCATTTAGATGGAGAAAATAGAGGAGTTGTGAGTAGAGTGGTATAGTTGAAATGTGGGGAAGTGTTGGAAAGTAAAACTTTGTATCAGACTGCAAAGATCAAAGGATAACAAATCAACAGATGGATTGAAGGATTTTAAGGAACGGAATGACAGTACCCGTTATGAAGTTCATAAGATAACAGGATAGTAGGCAGAGTTTCAGCCACATGAAGTATGCTTTATCAAACTGTCCAGGAGAGTTTCTGAGTAACACATAAAAATGTAAATCACTGTGGGAAAGCAGCTATAATTCATGATGACATAAAAACTACTTTGAATCATAAACAGAAAGCAGTCAAAGAAAAGGCTCCTTAAAGTGGGAAGAAGAGAAGGTGGGGCTTTAAATACATAATGAAGAATGATTTTAAATCTCTTGACGCTAGCACATAAATGGGTTTGCGTCAGGCAACTCTAGAGGAAGTTATGTGACTTCAAGTAAGAATCATGTTCAGGATAAGATATGCAGCAGTCTAACATAAGCTTGCCATCCAGTAGGCTTAGTCCCTCACCTAGGGTTTAATGTATAGCAGAACCCATACCATGGCTCGTTCCCTGTACCCAAAGTGAACAAAGTCTAGGAAACGTGAAACTGAATGAGACTGCAAGAAAGACGTATGCATTTCCAAGCCAAGTATCCCTCAACAGGTAGGGGAAATTGGGGTGAATCTACAGACCCTGTCCCTAAAAAGATTCCCCAGCATTTCCTATGCTCCATACCCTGACCCCAGGCCAGCTCTTGAGAGTGGGTCAAAATCTTCTGATTTCTCTATCATAATTTGAGTCATCTGTGTGAAAAAAGGCCCCAGGAAGGCATTCCAACACGGGCTCCCTCCTCTCTGGAGTCAGATAGTATGTAGCCTTTGACCTGCATGCATGGAAAGAAACATGGCAAAGTGAGGACCAATGGGAAGCCCAAACTTCACCTGTTCGTTGACCACTTGTGTACCTAGTCTTGAATTGTACCCCACATCTTTAAAATAAAATAATCACAATAATAAAAAAAAAAATGTAACCTGAGAGTCAATACACGGATTTCATTCCTGTGTAAACAACAAAAACTCACTTCTGGCGGGGTAATGGCTGAGGGTGATGACTCACTTTACTTTGCTATAGAGAATGAGTTCAATGAGTTTTTAAATTTGATATCAAATGATCAAAATAAAATATTTTAAAATAAACATTTTCATATACATTTCAAATCATAAAAATTTGTATAATCACACTAAAAATACATAAACATTTCAGCTGCATCCTTCATTTTTTTCTTTATTTTTTTTAACTTTAAAGATGTGGGGTACAATTCAGGATTAGGTATATAAGTGGACATCGTACTGGTAAAGTTTGGGCTTCCCTTTGGTCCCCACTTTGCCTGGTTTGAGATCAGGAACCTTTTTGATGGTATGTGCCTCCTCCTCATTCCACCACACCCTGGCAGTATCTCACTACTGCCAAACCCTTTCTTATTGTATTATGGTAAATGTTCGGAGCCACTTATGAGTGTGAATATGTGGTACTCAGTTCTTTGTTTCTGTGATAGATCACTGAGCATGATAGACTCTAAATCCATCCAAGATGCTGTGAAGCATACTTCATTTTTCAATTAAATTCTTCCACTAATTTTCACTATTTACCTCATTTTTGTAAACAAATGGCAGCTATAAATGATACGGTGGCTTCTAAGTCAATGCCAGGTAAATGGCCTTGGGGTCCTAATCTTTGAAATTGCCAGTGATTAATTATTTAAAAATTGCAACATTAACAAGTGTCTTTTTAAAGCAAATAAAACCAAACACAACCAAACGGTTTTTAAATTTTCGTTTCATTTGTGTGGCTACCAGTGCATTACCAGAAAAAAACGAGGTGTAAGATTTTCTTAATATCTTAGAGCTCCTATAAACAACACTTTGCATTGGCATCATGGCCATGAAGGTGCCTGCCCATTAAATATGAAGATCTAGAACACACTCAGGGTTGCTTTTCTAGTTATGGTAATAGGTTCATTCTGCTACATTCACAGTTCTTTCCACTGCACTTGTGACCAGGAACACACATTTTCAAAATGGCTGGTTGAGATGAGCATGTATACTAGTTAAAAAATAAGCAAAGGTAAGTGAACCAAATTCATCAACCAGACATTATGGTAGTAAGCGAGGGTGAATTTCTACTTCATGGCCATGAAGGTGCCTGCCCATTAAATATGAAGATCTAGAACACACTCAGGGTTGCTTTTCTAGTTATGGTAATAGAAAAGAGAGAGTTCCTTTAACCAAATTGCTGTGTATGTTGGTAGACCCAAAGAAAAAGCACTCTTTTTCTTTAGAATGCTTCCTCTTGAAAAAAGTGAAGATATACTATTCATTATGAGAAAATATAGATGTTACCCCAAAGCACTGCAGGATGTGCTTAGCAATTCTGCATTTGGCACAAAGGTTGCGGGATTTTGAATCAAGGGGCTGAGGATGAACAAGCTGCCAGCCTGTGTTGCAGCTTGAAGGTTGGGCAGGGCTGTCAGGTATTTACACATTTTTCTCTCAACTCCAGACTCTCTCTTCTAACTGTGTTCTTGATGCTGCAGACACAACCATGCAAACTATTTTCCCAGAATCCTTTGCCAGCTGCATGTTGCGAGCTCCTGTCAACAGGGAGCAAGAACTCAGAATGCAGGAAAGGAGAAAGGGAAACTTCCCTTGATTCCTGTCTGCTTGCTGCTTGTGTCAGCAATATCACATCAGCGGAAGTACCCCAGTAGTGGCACTTCGTCCCAGAAGCAGCTGTTGTTTTCTACCTCCGGCTTCTTTTTGGTACTTCCAGAACCAGTTTATTTTGCCCCTCTGAGGAGCCAGTAGCAACCAAGGCTCCAAGCAAGAAGGCTGCTTTCTCTGGCAAAAAAGCATCAGAGAGATTTGGGAGCTCAAAATCAGCTTTGTCTGAAGCTATCTAGATGATCCACTCCAAGTTTCAGGTTCAAATGTCTTGCCAATCAAGGCTCTAACTTTCCCATGCATGACTGTTTGAAAAGTCTTGAACTTAGTTATAATTTTGTAACCTGTTGTAATTCTGTAACATTTTGGATGTGGTTTTCAGTAAGTCAGCCTATGGCTACAAGGGAGGAAGAAAAACATTTTTAAAGTCTTTTAGGCCAATATAGAAGTTCTCTGTTTTTTGTTTGTTTTTTAGTATATCCTGAGCTGTGATTTTTTTTTTCTTTAAGCTTTCCAGTCATTTGATCCCACAGTCATCATCATCATCATTCCAACTGTCATAGGTAAGTCCTAAAAGGACATGGTCACCCGGGCACTAACTGCATTAGACACTTCTTCTTAGTCAATCATGGTAACGATTCCTCCAAGACTTCCTCAAAGGGCCCTGTTCCACCTAATAGGATGACTGTGACTGGGGTCAGGGCAATATACAATCCTATAGAGGATTACTGGCTCTGAATTGAAATCAATTCACAATATTCAGAACTCCATTTTGGTCACCACAGTGGAGGCTTAGAGTAGGTGGTAAGGCAATAATGGACGTGGACCAAGTCTATTTCACAGAGGTTCTAGAAACCCAACACTTGGTTATCTTTCCAGTTCCTGAATATGTAACTGGAATAGATGTATTCAGCAAATGGCAGAATTCCTATATGTCTCTGTGCTGTGAGGAATATTAAACAAGAGCCCAGAGGTAGCTCCTGAAATGTCCCCTCCCTATCAGGGAGTATTGACATTGCTGGGAGATGCCCAAGACTAGCATCGCTATCAAAGACTTGAAGAAGGCAAGTTTCATCGACTTATTGCATACTCTTTTAACACACCTGGTGGGACCCATGAACATGATATTAGACATGGAGAATCATTATGAATTACCATAAATTTATTTAGGTTGTGACTGTAATTGCAGCTGCTGCTCCAGATATGATACTGCTACTGGAACAAATAGACACAGTCCCTGGCATCTGGGAGAAACCTTTTGATCAAATTATTTTTATACCAATTTTCAAGGACTACCAAAAGTCATTTGCTTTTACTTGGGAGGGTCTACATAATACCTTCCCTTTTCTCCAGGCTATGCCAACTCTCAAGCTCTCTGCTATGAGTATATTTGCAGAAATGTTGACTATCTTTACATCAAACCAACTATGTTGACAAATGTACTGATTAGACCAGATAAGTAAAAAAAAAAAAAAATGCCTTAAATATTTTACTTAGATACATGCCAGCTGGTAAAACAAAAAACTTCTGAAAATTTAGGGGTCATCTTCAGCAAAGTTCTTGGGATTGAAAGACTCTGAGCATGTCAAGATATACCCTCCAAGTTAAAAGGTAAGTTTCTGGATCTTGCAATGTTTACCACTAAAAAAGAGGCACAATACTTGATGGGCCTCTTTGGGTTTGTATTTTTCTTGTACTGCTTCTATGCATTCATCAAGATACTTTGTAAGACTATCCATTTTGAATGGAGCCTTGAGCAAAAGAAGACTGCAGCAGATCCAGGTGACAGTGCAGGCTGCTTTGCCATTTGGGCCTGATGATCCAGTAGACTCAATTATATCTCAAGTATTTAGGACAAATAGAGGTTCTGTTGTGGCTTGCTGCCAGGTCCTGATATAGACTATGCACCAGACTATAGGAACATCAAGAAACCATGCAGCATAAGGTGCCCATTATACACTAGATGAGATCTGAACTGTTGCCTCACCTCCCCTTGCTAATTTCACAACTGTGGACTCCTGGGAGAGATATCTACAATCCAACAACATAGGAAGAAAAAGACTTGGGCCAAATTTACAGATAATTCAGTATAATATACTGTCATTAAAATACTGACTGATACAGCATTTGGTTGTTACTTGGTCAAGACTGAGAAAGAAAGATAGTAAACAATGGTTATTTGGCAATCAAGGGTTTGGCTGAATGGTCAGGGCTTGGAAACAATGAGATTAGAAGGTTGAAAGCAAAGCATTCTATTGAACAATCAAAGCCCAGGTGTCAGGTGTCATTTTATCTGCCCCCCATTTAAATGCTCATTAAAGGGCGTTCACAGCAAAGAAGGCTCTCTATTTTCAGGTCAACAAGCCAAACTGTCCTGTGGACATCAGAGAGTCTCTTTCCTCAAGCTCTCCTGTACATGGAGTGAACACTGGCAAAGACAGAACTGTGCATGGGCTACATCTAACTTTCTCATCAAGGATGATTGACTACCCACACTCCTGAGTGCTCCTCTGCCAGCAGCAGAAGCTAATGCTAAGCATGTAATTATAGAGCAGAATTCCCCCCAAAAGGACATCCTAGGAGCAAGCCAAGTACTTTGGACCCTTACATTATGGAGGGGAAAGCAAACTGCCCTCACTGGAAAAGACACTTATTCTGCATACGGATTCACCTTCGGGTTCACCAGGTCTCTAACAAGATCACCATTCATGATTTATGCAATGTCCTACTTACTATGTGGTGCTCACACATGATCCAGGAGATCAAGCTCATTTCACTACAAAGGAAGTACAACAATGGGCTCATGTCCATTGATGTTTCTCATAGTATTTAGTCTCCCAGAAGCAGCCAGCTTGATAGAATGTTGATTGACTTAGAAAAGCCTTAGTTGTGGTGTCACTTGGTGGGGTCTATCTGATATATGTATTTCCAGATATACGGAAAGAATGTGTATGTATGCGCGCGCACGTGTGTGTGTGTGTGTGTGTGTGTGTGTGTGTGTGTATGTCTACACCTGAGCTCTGATGTATGCTCTGAACCAGCGAACAATGTATCATGCTATTTCTCTCAGAACATGAAAACAAGTCTCAGAATTAATAGGTGGATGTGGTTGCTTTCACTATTGCACCGAATAACCCATGCACAGAATGTTAGATTTCCATGTTCTCCGCTCTGGGCTCTGCTAGTTTAGATGTCTTAATCCCCAAGAGGGCAAGATTTTCCCACAGCGTCCACAAAAATAGTTCCATTTATTAAAACTTGAGATTGGCTTCCCAGCCATTTTGAGCTCCTTGAACACTGTACTAATAGGGAAAAAAGGGGGATTCTGAGTTGGTGGAGTACTGATCCCAATTACTAACGGAGAATTGGACTGCTATGAAGCAACGTGACAGGTAAGGAAGGCGGGAAAAATATTAGATATACACACATGCATTTCTATTATATTTACACTGTATATTTACATAATCAGACATACCAGGGATCCCTGTGTCACTTCTCATTATTTACATGCCCAACAGCGAAAGTTAACAAAAACAATGGCAAACCAATAAAGATTAGACTATTAAGTATCCAGAACTTTAAGACATGAAGATTTGGGTCACTCTATACAATAATTTTTTTTAAAAACCCTCCAAAATAAGATTATGGCTAAGGGGAAACAGGTAACAGAAGATGGGTTGTAGAAAAGAGATGTTATAAAGAAACATAACACTATATCACCAGGCATATACAGTGTAAATATAATAGAAATGCATGTGTGTATAGCTAATATTTTTCCCTCCTTCCTTACCTCCCCAGTTATACTATTATACTGAATAACCCATGCACAGAATCTTTAATTTCCATCTCCTGAACTCTGGGCTATTCTGGTTTAGATGTCTTTGTTTTTTTTTTGTTTGTTTGTTTGTTTGTTTTGGGGTTTTTTTGAGTTAGAGTCTCACTCTGTCACCCAGACTGGAGTGCAGTGGTCCCGGCCACCGCAGCCTCGACCTACTGGGCTCCGGCGATCCTTCCGCCTCAGCCTTCCAAGTAACTGGAATTACAGGTGCGCGCTACCACGCCCGGCTAGTTTTTGATTTATTGTAGAGATGAGGTCTCACCAAGTTGCCCAGGCGGGTCTCGAACCCACGGGCTCAGGCAATCCACTCACCTCAGCCTCCCAAGGCGCGGGATTACAGGCTGAGCCACGAAGCCTGGCTAGATGTCTCTGTACACAAGAGGGCAACATATAACATATTCTATGTTATATGTTTAGACTTTTGTGGTAAACTTTTTAATTTAATTTACTCTGCTGTAATTGAGATTAATCTCAAGGAGAAATAATGCTGTCCATGTTTTAGGAGAGGCTAAGAGAGTCTTTGCATGAATAATTATTTCTTACTGAATATACCCATGAAGTTTAAGAATATGTAAAATGCTGTATATATGTTCTAAAAAGAGATAGTGTGTACCAAAGAGATGGGCAATGTGAATTACTTAACTATTGTTTTTCACATCCAAATCCACCATCTGCATTCCATACTCGAATGCTTTGATTGGGATTGGACAATAAATTACTCTTTTACCAGCTGGTTTCTTGTTAGATTTCACTGAAAGGAGGCACTAGAGGGAGACTGGAAAACAAGAAGGGAGAAGGGACTTCCTTCTTCCTGCTGGGCCCACGTTCCTCTAAGCACAGGCTCAGTGGCACATCACCCTAGTAGCAATTCTCCCAGCAGTAGCACCTTGAGTACCAGCTGTTATTTCCAGCCCCTAACTTGTTTTAAACTAGGAGAACTAGTCCCATTACACCCTTTCTATGATCTAAGCCACAGCTCTGAGAGGTCCCATCTGTGAGCTTCCAGTTCTGACAAACCTACCACTTCCATTTTGTTCCTCTAACACTAGAGGTAGTGGTATCTTCTTTCTGTTATCATCTCTCAATTCCCTCAATGTTTCATTTTTGCTTTTCAGTCTCCTAACACCACATAACTTATCCTCTATTTTAAGTTCTCTCTGTAAAAACCCAGTGGATTTTCTCTTTGCATCACTGGGAAGGGGGCAGAGTAAGGTTTAAATCAGTGAGGCCGGAAGTTCAGTACTCCACACTAAGTACAAAGTAGTAAAGAGTCTAAACTGGGCATAAACCACACTGGACATTAAGGAAGAAAAGCCCATGTACCTGGGAATCTGGATGTGAAGTACAAACGGAAAAGGGGAAAATAAACAAAGTAACCCCAGGTTTTGCAACTGGGCGACTGGAGAATGAGAGTTGAGATCATGGTTGTGGTCGTGAGACATGTTGAATTTGAGGTATTTGGGAGCATTTAGGTGGACACTTACTACAAGCAAGTGCAAACTGTCTTAGGTCCAAGAAAGTATCACAGGATTACAAGTAAAGACTTGAGAGCAATCTGCAGATTATTCTATTGAACGTCAAGGAATATGAGACAACTGCATAGTAGAGTATAGAGAGGAAAGAGAGAGAGGCCATGAAATAACCTTGAGAAACATCCACATTCAGAAGACTGAGGAGCATGGCAAGTCAGCGAAAAAAAAAAAATGAAGGTTACTCAGGGAAGGATAAATGAGAAGGGACAGTATTCCTTAATAAAGCATCAGAGAAGTCAGGGAACTCTCAAAAATGGGCAGCCTAGAGATGGGGGAAGGGTCAGTGGTGCCAAATGCCCACACAGGAAGCTCAGCTGGAGTCAAGTACGATTATTATAGAAAGTGAGTAATTCTCTAAAATGCCACCTTCCAACCTGCCAGCTGTCCTGTGGGAATGTGACACATAATCCTCAGCTCTGAGTTAATAAGAATGACACCAACAGTTAGCAAACATAGAAACAGGAAAAGCGCTGCCAACATCGTGTAGCACATCCCTAAATACAGCTGATCAAGACTGTCTCCACATGCTTCACAATCCAGCCCGAGAGCTCTACGAATAACTGAGTGTGAGTCTATGGACAGCACCTCACCACAAATGGAAGAAAACAGCCCCACTGATGCTCTCAAGGAGGCACTACTTTAGATTTTTTTTTTTTTCAGTTCCTCACTGGCGCAGTATTTTATTCTATTTGACGGCAACATGTAAATATTATCATCATATCTTCCCTTATTAGTGACAATATTTTTTTCCTACAAAAGACTAAAGCTGCAGGAAATAAAACAGTATCAGTTTAGGAAAATCTTCTAGTGAAGATTAGAAGAAAGGATTAGAAAACAATTACCCCTGGGGAAATGTGGGGGAAAGATTCAACATCTGTTTTGCTTGTCTCTACCCACCCAATTATTCACGACTCATCATTTATACACACGAAAATGGTGGTCATGTTCAACCCCTCTTCCATTTCTGGTAACATACTGCAGCCAAAGTCTTACAAGATCAACTGACTGAACCTGGTAGAACTGGTGGTAATTTTCAAGCAAAGCCACAATTCACATTAAAAACCAATACATGGAAGGGACTGAATAAGTATTTGTTGAAAGAAGGTGTGCATGACTGCATGATGGCTGAGATTGCTCTTGTCTAGGTATGCAGCTCTTCAAGTTAGAGGATGAATTACAAGAGGGGAGGGACCCCAAAAACCCCCTGGAATTTACTTATAAAAAATGTGTATTTATTCTTACATGTTTAAACTTCAGTCACCGCCAAAGTACTCACTATTTGATGCAATACACCTATCAAGATGCTTTTTTTTACTAATCAAAAGCTTTTGAACTAATCAATTCTGATGCCTTTTAGTTCCGTTTTTTGTTTCACCTCTTCCACATTGGTAGAATCTTTCCTTTTGAGGACTTTTTTTCATCCAGGGAAACAAAAAAAAAGTCACTTGGGTGACATCAAGTTTGAACAGGGAAGGTGGAAACAGGGGTCAGGCTGTTTTTGGTCAGAAATTGTTGAATACTCAGTGTGGCATGGGCAGGTATGCTCATAAATCACCCATCATGAAACAGGCAAACACATTCAAAGAATCTCAAAAAAAAAAAAAAAAAATCACTGAAGGCGAACGCAGCTTCTCACAACAACACTAGCTGGTACACTGATGCTGATGGGTTTCTATAACACTGACCTAGAGGGAGAAGTCTATACTGCATGTATCCTGCCCTACAAAAGATAATTCCATTTTGTGAAGGGTTCCCCTTGTATAAACAAAAGTAGAGAGAGATAACACCTTCTATGAAGATTGTCAGAGTCTATTTGGTATTGATGACTTGCCATTGCCAGAAATAACTTCACTTATGATGAGTGATATATCATCCCCATGTGTGAAATATGGACACAAAGCTAATTAACATGAATGCCTTTTGAGTGCCTACTTACTGTTTAACACTGTGGAGAGTACGATGGGGGACAGAAGGAGAAACAATGACTGCCTTATTTATCATCTAGGCAGAAACAAAGACTAAGAAACAGACTTCTTATTCTCTTTCCAATATGGAAAGCAACACTATGCTATATCAGCACCTGGCAATTTCTGAACACATACAATAAAATGGTATATAAGTATACTGAAATTCACTGTTTTAAAAATTTTCAAAGATTCTTACTTATCCCCTCAACCATGGCTGCCTAAAACAGGTTTAATTCGTCTAGACTGATTTTAGACCACTACTTCATGTAATTTATCATTATTTCAGAAAAGATCAAATTATATGATCAATGTTGCCATGGGTCATTTTGGAATAGCAAAATTACACATTTTCATAAGTTTTCTCACTGAAGAACAAAATAAATCTCTTTAGCTAAGTTTCTCATTTTCAGAAGTTTTTGTTCATCTCTAGGCTCCAATTCACTTTTATTCCTGGTTTTAGACCAGCTACCGAATATTTATTTCTCCTGAGTTTTAGAAGCTACTACTGGCCTACTTTCAGTTAAAACTTGAATTTCTCTGGATCTATCAAAAAAAATCTCTCTTGTCTGCTCCATTGTCTTATTCAACCATCATTCTTCTCTTTTAGTCTATGTCTTCTAGAAAGTCTGAACACTCCCTGATCTGATATTTTTCCCATTTCCATTTTAAACTTTCCCATGTTTCTCACTGAACTACACTTCACCTTCATTCATTTAAATGTAGACTGCCTTTTTTGTTGTTGTAATTTTAAAGATGTGGGGTACAATTCAGGTTTAGGTATAAAATGGTTGCGTACTATAACATAATATGTTTAATAACTGAAATAGCGAACAGATAGTATTTGCATCAGTGTTGGTATCACACTCAATTATAAGCTCCCAGTTCTTTTACTTTTTTTTTCATTCTCGATTTCTAAACCAATAAAATGGATACTTGTTCAACATTTGAAGGATTTCAAGACATACATTGAAATAACTGTCAGATAATATCGGTGCACTTTGCAACAAAATCAATTTTACAATGTTCATACTCAGTTGCAAAAGCAAGGCACGCTGCCACTTTGACTACCTGCCTAGTGCAGTCAATGCCAAATGACTTGTCTCATAGTCACAGCACATAAAGCCTGTTACCCAAAATGTACCAATCTATCAACTCAATTTTTGCTTTCAAAAATTAGCCCATTTCATTACTGTCCAGCAAAGATGAGTTAAAATTGCAAATCATGGGAAACTTAAAGACCCAAAGCTTCAAAAATATGTAGACATACTAAAAGCATACTCCTCTTTACTATGTTACCCTAGAAGTAGTGGAAGAAGTGAGTACCACAGACCATAGTTTCACATCCTAGGAATGAATGGCGAGGCATGATTTAGAAACCATCAGAATGGGCTGGGAACAATGTCTCAAGCCTGTAATCCCAGCACCTTGGAAGGCCAAGGCAAGAGAATTGCCTGAGTCCAGGGGTTCGAGACCAGACTGGGCATCTTGGCAAGACCTCGTCTCTACAATAAAAAATGAAAAAATTAGCCAGGCGTGGTTCACATGCCTGTAGTTCTGGTCACTTAGAAGTCTGGGTGGAAGGATTGCCTGAGCCCAGCAGGTTGATGCTAGGGTGGCCATGAGTGTGCTA
>CAUYQG010087571.1:0-14438 GCA_963574415.1 Tarsius wallacei
CTTTAACTTTTCAATTAGGAATCAAACCACATATGAGAATAACACCCCCCTCAGAGAAACTGGAATTTGTAAAAATTTGTTTATTTATTCTTACATGTTTAAACTTCAGTCACCTTCAAAGTACTCTCTGTTTGATGCAATACATCTATTGAGATACTTTTTCCACTGCTCAAAACAGTTTTTGAACTTGTCAATTTTGATGCATTTCAGTGCTTCTGCCATTTTTTATTTCACCTCTTCCACATGGGCAAAACATTTCCCTTTGAGGATATTTTCATCTGGGGAAACAGAAAAAGTCTCTGGCTGTGAGATCAGGTGAATAAGGAGGGTGGGGCACAGGGTTCATGCCATTTTCAGTCAAAAACAGCTGCACACTCAGTGAGGTGTGGACAGGTGCCTTGTCATGGTGGAAGAATCAGTCGCCTGCTTACCACAACTGAAAATGTTTCTCCCACAAACCATGACACAACCTTCTCAAAACTTCCAGATAAAAACTTTAGTTGACCGTTTAATTTGGAGGAACACATTCCAAATGTACTACAAGGGATCCACCCTACAAAAAAAAATTCTGGCGTTTTTTGGGCCCCTCAGTAGAAGGCTACTCATTTCTCCCTATTTTAGATTTGTCCATATGAGCAGAAATCTTATTTGCAAATTGTTGAATGAACAAAAAATATGTGCTAAGTTATACATTTTTACTGAATAAGGGGACACAAAAAACTGTATTTTCACATGTGAAGAATAATTCATATTCACAGTTATAATTTCGCTTTTAGTTTTTATAAGTGCATGTATATGAAAGCGTTAGTAAAATGAGTATTTGAGGAAATATTTCTATTTCATAATATTAACGCTGGTCAATGATGTGAGCTGTTGTAAAGTATTTTTATAGCCTAGGCAACATAAAGACTCCTCATCTCAATCAATCAATCAATCAATCAATCAATAAGCTAGGCATGGTGGCACACGCCTGTAGACCCAGTTACTCAAGGGGCTGAGGCATAAGGATCACAAGCCTAGGAGGTTTAAGCCGAGATCATGCCACTGCACTCCAGCCTGAGATCCCAACTCCAAGAAAAAGCTATTTTTTTAAATTAATAAGACTGTCTTCATTTTAATTCTTCCTTATGATCACAAAAAACATTTCAGAGATATTAGAGCAGAGAAAAATCTGCATGCTAGCATTGATAAATATGACATAACACTTGTCAGAGAAAGATAAGCACCACAGGAAAGATACAGCCAAAGCTTTCTGAGTGCCAAAATGAGAAAGATTATTTTTGTTGGCGTGATCAGGGAGGTATTTCTGAAGACAGTGGTAGCTAAGACTGGCTTTGATACATTGGGACCTTATTATCTGAGCTCGTCAATTGACGTGACACACAGAGAAAATAGCAAGAACAAAACGTGCTTGAGCAATACCAAGGGCATAGGGAAACCTAGCGGTGTGCAGGGATTGTTCTGGACGGAATGGTGTGTCCCCCAAATCCATATGTTAAAGCTCTAACCTCAAAGTGTTCTGTACTTAGAGAGAGGGTCTTTAAGAAGAGAACTAAGGTCAAACAAGGCTGTAAGTGTGGGGTTCAAAATACAATAGGATTGCTGTAATCATAAGAAGAGATAGAGACACCAGAGATCTTTCTCCACGAACTCACAGAGGAAAGGCCACGCAAGGACACAATGAGAAGGAGGCTGTTTGCCAGCCAGACGAGAGGTCTCACCAGAAACCAATCCCAATGCACCTCCGTTTGGCCGTGTGGCCTCCAGAACTGTGAAGAAATGGATCTCTGTTTGCTTAAGTGAGAACAAAACGCCACCTGGTCTGTGGCATTTTGCTACATCAGCCTGAGCAAACTAAGCATACGTGTAGAGATGAACGAACAAAAACAATGCATACTCTTCAGGGCAAGTCTATCATTTGCTAACATGCACAGTGCTTTGTATATAGTGTCTCCGTTTTTCAAAACTCCTGTATGTTACTTTTTATTTTACGAGTGAGAAAATAAAGAAACAGGTTTAGTAGCTTGACCTCAATCACATAACTCATAAAGAGTAGAATAAAACTTTATACTGATTCCAGTACTTCCAGGGGTGTTCTGAGCTGCCTTGTCCGTTTTGACAGCTGATCATTCAGATCTCTTCCCAAAGGAACACGCTTGAAAACAGTCGCAGCTGAAATATTCACACTTCAGAATCTGACAAGCACTAAAAAATTAGGACTTTTTTTCTTCTTTTCAAAAAGCTGGTTGCAAACATCGGTCATTATACCGCTGGTGGCAATACATGACCTTCTACATAAAGGAAAAGAAAAATTCTGGAAAGACAGGTTATACTGGAGAGGTTTAAATGTTGGTTTAAATTGTTTAATGTTGCCGTAGGACAGTACTGCTTCGTTACAGTTTAGTGAATCTCCAAAATAGTACAGAATTATACCGAAGATTACAATTAATAAGTACTTTTTAAGTTTTCCTGTTAACAAAAAGTCTTATGTCCTTGACCAAAGGAAGGAATGCCAGGATGAACTTTGCTGACTCAGTGGCTTTATATATACGCTTTTAAAACTCTAATTTAGTTTCTGCCTTTATGTGGCATTCTGGATAAACGTTATAAACTAAAATGGCTAGGAAAGCAGGTACAAAAAAACAGTCCTAGAGGGACATCAAATATTCCTAAAGCGAAGTCACACTGGGTGTTAACATGCAAATTTTATGAATGTTCAGGGCAGGTGAATGTTTCAGAAATTGGAGAAAACAGATGGCAACAACAATGTATGAGGGATTGCTACACATTGTCTTCTAAAGAACATCATAAAAGATACTACAGTCTAGGCAGAAGTGAATAACGATGCATGGATGGTAACTGAAAGAGACCATGGCTCATGGCCAAATTGTGAACCCCGAGGAATTGATGAGGAGGAAATATCAATGTTTTGGGCCCATCTTCATAAGGTCTAGACTCTAAAGACACTGACTCCTTTTCAAGATACACCCACTTTTTTGAACATCACCTACCTATAGTTTTGACCATCAGTTGCCTTGAGTGTTATTTTTCTCCTTAAAGAGGAAAATAAGTCGAGGCAAGTTAAGTGTTACCTAATGGTGTGCTAAGCTTTCCTGATTCACCACACCGTAACTGTTTTGCATTTCATTGAAACAGTTATCTGCTCATATTGATAAGCATAACCATAAGATTATAGTAACCCATAAAATGTATAGAATTACATTTTTGTTAATAACGAGACTGATCTCAAATGTAGATGACATAAGCTGAGTATGTATGCTTTGCGAGGAAACCCACAAGGGTCTAAGAAAATAAATAATAATAGTATCAGGCAATTCAACAACAGCTATTTACAGGAAATGGAAGATGTTCTATGTAATCTATTAGAATTTATTTGCCATATTTTGGTTCTAATGAGTATATTTTATTTTGGTGGAGAAAAAGACTATGTGCAAAGTAAGAAATAATAGAAATAATAATAGCATAAATATAAAAATATTTAAATCACATATAGTTTATGTTAACAGATTAAAATATCCTAAAATAACTTATTACATTGTCCTGTCTACATTTCTAAGCAAATACAAATTATAAAAATTATACTGTAGTGATTAAACTCAAATAGAAATAATTGTTTTGTAATGTTTCACCAACTAAAATGTTTTTAATTGGAATAATTTTTAATGAATAAATGTATAATTTTAAAATGTTAAATAGCTAAATCTTAGAACCTGGGGAAAATATATTGGAATAAATAGAATGATATATCACCAACTACTCCAGCAATTTGGTCCAATTATTTGAACGACAAAAACAACATAAACAGCATATGTACAATAGAACAAATATCAAGCTCATCTCAAAATGTATCTGTGCCAAATCAAACAATAGAACAAAATAATATCTACAGAACTTTGAAGAAATAAAAAAGAGCTCCTAGTTATACTTGTCTGAGTGTGACAGTTAAACATGCAAAGATAAGAATTATCTTAGTGATTAATTGCAAAAAGCCCTGCTAAAAACAATGAGAAATGTCCAAAGTAAAAATTAGGAATCTATTATTCATTTAATTATTCTGAAAAGAATTGACTTTGAGTATCTAATTAAATAAACATAGGGAGCCAAACTAATTCACTATAAATTTGCATGTAAAGTTAAATAATAAAGAAAACAGAGAAAATCAGATAAAAATTAAATCCTGAGTTAAATTAATAACATTGTGTAAATGGATGGGGATAGTGAGGTTCTATTATTCCAAAGGTGGCACAAAAATATTATGTTTCTAATCTTTCTTATAGTATATTCAAATGATTGTTTTACTTTCATATTTATATGAAAATAGGACAATTCAATTTTAAAGCTTTTTCATAAAGAAATATTGAAACATTTTTACAGGCAGAAAAGTGCTCCTACAATTTATCATTAAGGAATAACTCCATATGCAGAAAATAAAGTATATTTAGTGCTATATTGATATCGGAAACTAGAAATACTTCTTAAACACTAGGGAAATGGTTATATATATTTTCAAAAAATAATTTAATAAGTATTAATTATTGGAATGATGAGAAATTCATCATAATACAGGGAAATGCTTAAAAGTTTGGATGAAAAATTTAGTGTATGTAAGTTTGTAAATGTGTGTATACACATTTTATCCAAAGGACATAAAAATTAACTACCTGAACTATAAAATATATGTTAAAATAATACACACAGATAGCTCTTGTTTGTATGTTGTGAAACTCTAGATAATGTTTCTTTCCTTTGGCACACCTACACACACACACACACACACACACACACACACACACACACCATATAGAGCTGATTCTTGTCATTCACAGTCATTATGTTCTAGAAAGTCACCTCCAACATTGAAGTAGTGAATACTGCCCTATTGCTCCTGGGTAAAATACGGGGTTTTGTTCCTAAAGGCTTCTGGTCATAACATTTTCATCAACCGATCAATACATAACTGTTTTATGTGTTTCAATTTAACGAAAGTATTAATATATTTCTAACAAATAATTATGTGCAGGTGTCTTCATAATTAAACACTAGCCATGAAGTGTGTAATATTTTCCTGACTCTGGGTACAGAGCTATAAATTTCTTTGGCTTTTACCCTCATGACAGTGATGTCCAATAAACTTTTATTTTTGGTTATCTCATGAATTCACAAATTTAGCCATTTTCTCTTTTTTCCACAGCTTCATTAAGCACCACAGGTGTGACTCTAGTAGTTTCTGGGGCAGCTTCACATACAAATCAATGAATTTTCTTTTTCCTGGATATACCATATTATTGATGTTTTGATATTGAACTTAGGGCCAAGGGCACTGTAACTCATGCCTGAAGGACGCTTATCTAGTACACATACACACACACACACACACACACACACACACACACACACACGCTTCTTGTGCTTTGGGACACTAGACGGCATTTCAGCTCCATACTCAGACATTTTAAACAAAAAAGTCACCCTCAAAAAGCACAGAAGGGCACTTCTTAAAGTATTAGAGTTCAAACAAGAAGGCCGTGCATCACCTGGGTTGACCTCCCCTAGGAATGCATGTGGCCGGGTGACTCCAATTCTTTACTGCTCTGCGCATGTTCACAGATGATCAGGAATGACCATGAAAGCAGTGAGTACTGATTTGAGGGTTACAGATACATTTTAGCGAACAAGTGAATTCACAAATATGAGATTTTAAAATTATGAAGATCAAACATATTTGTCTACATATGTGTTTGTAAGCATGTGTGTGTGAGTGTGTACATATAGGGCGTAGTTTTTTGTATTCATAAGTTTTTATTCCTCAAAAGTATAAGTTAATTGGTTAAGAATCAGAATCAACACAATGATTTTGTTCATAAAAATAATCAGTTTTTATAGAATACACATGGGCACGAGGTTGAGAACAACAGATCCCGGGGCACTTCTAAGAGGAGAAACAGAAGGGGTAATGGCTGAAAAACTGCCTGCTGGGTACCATGGTCACCACTTGGGTGTTGCCCAAACCTCATCATCACGCAAAATACCTATGTAACAAGCCTGCACATGTACACTTTGAATCTAAAAGAAATAAAAAATAAAAATATCTTTAAAAAAATCATCAGTTTTCTGTTATATGAAGAAAGAAAAGGACCTCCTCATGACAACAAAAATAATAAATACACTAAAATTCTACTGAAGGAAACTCTTAATGTTAATATTGATTTTTCTTAGTTATATATTTAATTGGTTAATCCAAATTTAAATGAGCAATAATTTCGTTGAGAAAATGTTTAAAATAGTTTACAGAGATCTGAAAGAATATATAAGAAATAACCAAGCCATATTTTCAAAGGAGGTGTATTGAGGCCGAATTTCCAGGCAAATATAAAAACAAATTTTAGTCTACAGAAGAGTAGATGGAGAAAATGGAACATGACAACTGAACCAGGAACACACCTTATATATATAAGCACCTGGAAATGAAAAGGCATCACACCATAGCAAAGGAGGGTCAGTCAATACATGGTGTTAGGTTAATTAAGACCCTTATTAATTAATATGCATGCGTGTGGGTTGACACGTGTATGTTTAGAGTTTCATCTAAATTTTAATTGCAAATATCGTTTTCCTAAGTAATTGTTTGATTCAGAACAAGTCGCTTCAGCCCTCTGTGTCTTGGATCTTTCATTTGTGAAATGACGTGATGCATCTGTTATTCTAAAAGTGATTGAGAGCCTTGTATTCGTGTGTCCTGGAGCAGACTCACAGGTTCACAGGTTCATGAAAGCCCATTGAGCCCACCTCTTCCCAATTCAATGTTTAGTGTCAGTTAGTTGGATCGCTTGAAATTGATCTTGGTGGGTTTATTTACACCAGGGAAGTTGCAAATGCTGCAAATCAGGCTTTCCCCTTTGTGGTTTCAAATAAATATTTAGATGCGTATTTGGGGGAAATTTGATTGAACATCTTGAACAGACTTAAGATCTCAAGCACTAAGCCAGATAACGACAGTTCCTTTGTGTGTAACTCATCTGCCCTTTCCTCCCAACCCTTCAGATATTGAAAACTTTGTAACAATTCTAATCATTTTCTTAAGGGACACAGGGAGATTCTAGCCTTCCTTGGGAATATGTAAGAGTCTTGCAGAGAAATCATCCAAGAAGCTGAGGGTGGGATCTGGGTTTTAGAGTTTCAGGGTAGCATAACTTGAGGACTTAAGAATTTTGAGGGGTGGGATGTATTCCTCCAGGGGTCCCAGTCATGCCGTGTTAAATTCTGTCTGGGGTCCTCCATAACCCACAAACACTTCACTTATTTCTATCCCTTTCTTAGTCTCTTAAATGTCCATGGCCTCTGCTTTCCGGGAGCATATCTGTGACTGGCCAACTTCACTAGTATCCATTGTCTGTTTTCTCCCAAAGTCTGGATATTTCTCTTTATATAACTTGCTCATGGAAGCCCAGAACAAAGATTCTAAAAATTGGCCTTACTTCTGAGAGAAGACAGGCAGATAAAGGAATTTTTTTTTCTTATGAATTCGCAGTAACAATGTAGCTCAAAAGTTGGGACAAGGAGAGACAGGCTTATTAATCAGTTAGTCAAAATGTTATCCGATAATGAACATTTTATATTTTAAAATTTACCTAGGAGAGATTCCCAGGAGTGAAGTACTAAAACAAAGTCATAAAAAAGTAAACTGCGTTTGATGCACAGTAGCAAACTGTACCCCTTAAAGGTACTCACAGAAACCAATAAACACATTAGTTTGTCTTCAATATAGCTGGCATTATCTTTTCACAGAAAAAAAAAGACCGCCAAACCACTAATATCTCTTACACCTGCTGCTTTTTGATAATGATATCCTGCAATTTTAAAAATTATTTTATCATCAAGCAAGTGGAAGCAGCCCCTTGTTTGTGTACAGCTCTCATTTGAAACAGAAATTATTGTTTAATTATATCATCATCCATTGAGAATAGTCATCTGAGCAATTTACAACCAGGGAGTCCTCATTATCTGTAAAAGCCAAGTGTAATCAATTAAGTTAAATGCTTCAGTGAAGCTGAAAGAATTGCCCCCTAAATATTTATCCTGATTACCTGCCAAGAGTAGCTAAGTATACATAGCTAAGACATGAGCTACAGAAAGATAGCCTTCAGGAGACTCTTCTCTCTAAATCTTGATATTGTGGTTAGCAATGGCCATGACATTTGGTTAGTATCAGTCAATACTGACTAATAAGATGAGCAGTAGACTGAAATGATTAAACACGTGAGGCAATAAGTAGCAGGAAGTTTATTCTCCTTCTAAATCAAGTGCCTCTGACTTGGGCAAAGCTAAGTCCATGTTAGTTAGTCCACGAAAGTTAGTTTGATGTTTAGTCAAAATATTTTTGTGAATGCTCCAGTTTGTTTTCATCTGGCCATGGTATAATTGGGAGACCTACAAAGTATGTCTTTGAATTATTCCAGTCTATCACAGCAGAAATCTACATATCTAATCATGATCTCCCTTTGAACTTCAAGTTTCTGTATTGCATTACCTACTGCGTGTCAGGAGACTCACATTCAAAACACTCAAAGTTGAATTTTTATCCCTTTGCTCATTTCTGAGTGTTTCTATCTTGTTGAATGGCACTACCCCCTCCCAACTGCATGTACTAGAAACCTAGAAACTCAGTTACCATCCTTGATTCTTTTCTTTTAGCTCAGACCATATGGTCAGCCAAAGCCATCTCCTATTCTAGCATCATGCTGTCACCCAATAGTTTTCGAGGATCTAAGGTATGCAAGGCCAGTGCTTCACAGACTTTAATGCATACATGGATCAACCGAGGTCTTGTTAAACTGATTTAGCTACTCATTCTAGAGTGAAGTCTGAAATATTGCATTTGTAGTAGGCACCCAGATGGTGACCATGCTGGTCCACAGACTGTTCTTTGAGTAGCAAGTTGCTCGAAATCTTTTTTGGAGCCAGGGATGCTACAGCGACCCAATGTTCCTGTCCTCAAGCAGTGTACATTCCAGTGAAGAGACAGAAAATAGGCAAATATCAGAGGAAAAGATACATTTAAAACATACAGCAGAGTGAAAGGTTGTTGTCTGAAGACGGGCTAGGGAATGACTGGGGGTCTATCTCAGGTGTTCAGGGTAAGCCTTTCTGAGAGGTGACATTTGAGCTGATACTCACAAGAAGCAGGGCTGAGTCATTGGAAATGCAAGAAAAGGAACCCCAGTTGGAAGCTGCCTCTCTCCTCTCTCTCCGCCATCTGAGTTAAAGTACTTTCCTTCCTGTTCTGGAGCACCGCTGAGATCTCCTTCTACACATGCTTGTCTCTGATCTATTCTCTACATTGTATCCAGAATGGTCTTTCTAAAACATAAATGTGATTATGTCATTCCTCTGAAATCCCCTGATGGCTTTCAATGCTCTTAGCATAAAATATGATTAAGTCATTCTTTGTTCTTTTAAAAACGTTAGTTCTTGTCCCCCTTTTCAGTACTATCATGGTGGAGTAAACAGTGTTTGGGTATTCTTTATGGAGGAAAGATTCCTTTTCACTTGTAAATAACTGCTCACTGGATACCTGCCATTTTTAAAGATCCCTACCAAATCTTTCCATGTATTGTTGAAATGCTTAACTAAATCTAAGACATTTTTCTCTTCACCAATTTCTGTTCTTACAGGGAAAATGTGGATGGTTTAAACTCTGAATGCTTGCAACAAAAACAATTCAGAAGGCTTTTTATATTTCAAATTTCAGTTTCTCTGAGAATTAGATGGGAAACAAATTTAGAATTTGCTTAAACACTTGCAAATTACCAAGACTCTTATAAGTTATGAGAAAAATATGGCATTTGATTCTGTTTTTAGAAAGTCAGAGGCACACTACTATAGATATCCGATTTATCCTTCTTAAAGTATTGTTTCTTTCAAGCTTTTTATGTGCCTCTATGTATGACAGACTTACAGTTATAACCCTAGGAACCAAAAACCAAAAACTGTTAGTGCATATATTCTCAGAATCTTTTAAAAATATTTTTTGTAAAGATGAGGTCTCACTGTATTGCCCAGGATGGTCTTGAACTCCTGACCTCAAGCAATCCTCCCACCTTGGCCTCCCAGGGTACAGGGATTGCAAGCATGGACCACCACACCTGGTCAGAACCTTATTGAAAAGAAGGTGACAGGTATGTCAAATCCTATATTGGTATCGATTTACAGATCCATAGATGCTTATATCTTGACTATAGAACAAGTTATTCTGTATAAGAAGCTTGTAGAAAGATGAGAGCTTTGGAAAATTGAGATCCTGTGAGTCTAGTGTTTCTCTATTTCAAGTCCAATCAACTGTTATCTACAGTATTTCAAGTGGGATGCTGACTAAGTCAAAGAAAGGTTCCTTTTCTTTTGTACTTTTTATCTCTCTTGACAATTTGAATATAAGACTTTTTTGGGGGGGGGCGGTCAGAGTCTCACTCTGTCATCCAGACTGGAGTGCAGTGGCATGCTCTTAGCCACCTCAGCCTTGACCTGCTGGACTCAGACGATCCATCTGTCTTCGCATTTCAAATAACAGGAACCACAGGCCCTCACCACCATATCCGGCTAATATTTTGATTTATTGTAGAGACAAGTTCTCACCAAGTTGCCCAGGCTGGTCTCAAACCCCTAGGTTCAGGTAATCCTTTCGCCTCAGCCTCCCAAAGTGCTGGGATTACAGGAATGAGCCACCAGGCCCAGCCTAGACTCTAAATGTACTCTAGCAAAACATGAGTTAGAAATATCTGAATTGTATGCTATAGCGCTCAGAAACTCAGAGGTTGACATGAGGCAAGCCAGTCTCTCAGGAAACTTCCACAGAATACCAAAACAAACTACGGTATGAAAAATATAAATTTCCATTTCAGACACACCAGGATCAGAATTCTGGGCTTGTTCCCTGCTTCTGTTGTACTCTCTTCTTCTCCTTCGGAGTTTAGTTTAATCTAATGAATAGTCCCAGAAAAGTTCTGATACTATAGTTTCAACTATATATGACATTGATTGTTTCATAAAACTTGGTGGCAGAAGAATTGGTATTAGTTTTCATTATTTTTTTGAATTGCCTTGGATCCGTAAGATAGTTCTTCAGCTTTAGGGGGTGTCAGTTGAGGCCATGTATGCACAAGGATTTAGCTGGGAGTAGGACTGTGGCTGAACATTCAAATTAGCATCACCTACATGGTCGGTCCCTCAGCTTGGGTGGGTGGAACTGCCAAGGACTCGTTGGTCTGCTCTTTCCAACAAGATTCAACGTCTTACAAAGTCATACACAGTCTTTTGTCTTGCAAAACCACACATGTGGAAGCTGTAAGGTTGCTTAAGCCCTAGACTCAGAACTATTACAGGATCAAAGCAAGTCTCAAGGCCAACATGGACCAAAGGAGCAAGATATTGACTCCATCTCTCAATGAGAGGAGCAGTGTACAGACATACGGATGGGAGGAATGTCTGGTGCCTATTTTGGAGATGAGCAAACAAAAGAACATTCTCTTCTGTTCATTCATTTTAAACTTCATATCTTTAATAGTAAGACCAAATGCATCAGTCTACTCTATGAAGGAAAGCCCAAACCTCATCCGATTAGTAGCAAAATTCACCCATGGTTGTGGGTACCATCTAGTTCAGAGATAGGTAAAAATGATTCATCATTTAGAAAAGACTCAGGAATTTCCACAATGTGTAACTCCACTCTGTGTTATCCATCTATAGCATCAAAAGGACATTTACCACCATCAATGTTCAATAGCAAGCTTTATGCTTTATTCATGATGTATAGGTTACTATAAGCTGAAGTCACTAAAAAATACTTTCTATGGTTTATTTAGACTATCTTGTGTATTAGAGAGGCATTACCAAATCCAATGACCTAGAAGAGCAATCTTCTTGCTCATAGATCTACACAGGCCAGCTGGGATAGCGCTGTCTCAGACTATGGGTTGACTTGGTAGGGACCCAGGGTACAGGTGAGTTCCAGTGAACTCCAAAGGACCAGCAGCTATCCAGGCCAGATTCTTCTTTCACGTTTAACAAGACCATAAGAAAGCAAGTAGAAACACACAGTATTTTTGGAAGACCTATCCATAATGCATTTCCCCACACAAGTCGCTTGACCAGGCCCGGTATGGATGGGGCAGGACAATATATTCCACAGACTCTAGTGCACGGCAAGGCCACAGGGCAGAGTGCAGAAGTGAAGAGTGGCATCTACCACACTTAGTTTTGCCCAAATCTGTTTTGCCCCACTAACTGGAGTAGCAAATATGGTTGCTAATGTCTAATAAGGTGAGGATAACTGAGATTTATAGCAGTGATTTCGAATCACCTAGAAAAGCATCACATAATATTCAAGAATTTTAGTTTTTGAACAAATTAAAATTTTAAAAAAAGTTTTAATACCAAAAGGGATTGTTTCTAATTTCATCAAAAAAGTATTTCTATTGAACACATCCCATGACAGTGATAAACAACTGACATGTTATGTACTTAACTAGAACTTTTTTCTTCCAATATCCTAAGACTATAATTTATGTGCGCCAAAGTCATGTTATTCAGGTTTTTTCTCTATATTCACACTGCGAAACTGTAGTATGTCAATTCGAAGAAGAGTTCTTAATTTTAATCTTAACAAATTCTAGACAATGTATTCTAAAATATGCAAAGAATAAGTAATTAGAACTGCCCAGTATTTTCACACAGGATAGAACAACTTCTAGTATACTAAAACAGAGTTTAACGTGATTTTAGCATAAGTTTCTTTTTCTCTGAATTTGTAGCAAAACTTAGTATTTTAAAAAATTGATCCATGAAGGTTCACTCCAATTCTAATTCATTATACGTTGTTACTAACCTCTTGAACAATTGTGGTCTTTGAAATTAAAGCACAGGGATTAAGTTGAAGATAAACTACATAGAATTTATTCTCTCTCCTTCATCAGCAAACTATATTCCCTTGAACCATCTCTCTTAACTTGCTCAGATAAAATATTGCTATGCTTAAGTACTCAAAACCTAGGGTAAATTGTACAATAAACTCTAATAATATCGTTTTAGCTATATTTCACTGAATTAAGTTATTCCTTTTTGGGAGGATGGGAGGAGGAGAATTTAGGCACCACATAAACTATAGATTTTTATAGACATGATGTCTTCTCTATAAAATACAATGTTTCTTGTAGGAATTATCCTTTATAAATTAAATACAAATTTATATTGTAAGTTAAAAAACAAATATCAACAACTCAAGAATATATTAACATATTAATAGTAAAATAAACCATAAAAAATAAGGATTTGCTACAGCAGTGTCCAGCATCTGTGGATCCCACCCCTGTGATCATGTGACCAGTGACCAGGGCCCCCTTATGAGTGAGAACATGTGGTATTCAGTCCTTTGTTTCAGTGATAATTCTCTTGGTATGATAGCCTCCAACTCATCACTGCTGCTGCAAAGGCCATGATTTTGTGCTTCCTTATGGCTTCATAATATTCCATCGTGCATATGCATCACATTTTTATTATCCAGTCCACTTCCTATGGGCATCTGGGTTGGTTCCATGTTTTCACAACTGTGAAAAGTGCTGCAATAACCATGAGCATGCAGGTGTCTTTTTTGTAGATTGATTTATGTTCCTCTGGGCATATTCCTGGGAGTGGGATGGCTAGGTTGAATGTTAGCTTAATTTTTAGTTATTTAGAAATTGCCACACCATTTTCCATAAATGTTGAACTAGCTTACACTACCACCAACAGTGTGGAAGTGTTCTGTTTTCTTCCACAGCCATGCCAACACCTGTTGTTTTTTGACTTATTAGTGATAGCCATCCTTTACCAGTGTTAGGTGGTGTTTCATTTTAGTTCTGATTTCCATTTCTCTGATGATTAGGAAGGCTGAGCATTTTTTCATGTGTTTGTTGCTTGCTCACGTCAATATCATTTAGGCTATTTCCATTCTCTGGAAAATTCTTTCTTAAGGATTGGCAGTAGTGGGAAACTGCCGGGGTAGGAGGCAGATGGGATTGGCAGTAGTGGTAATATGCTAGGGGAGGCAGACACATTTCATCAACAAGGGTACCTGCATAATGAATATTTGTATACCTAACCCTGAATTTTACCCCAAATCTTTACAATGAAAAAATTTTTAAAAAGAAAATTCTTAACTTTGTCAATTTGGGAATCATATGACTTATAATTAAGCAAATTATCCACTTTAAAAATTGTTATTGGTAACATAGCCTCCAAATTTAGTTACCTTAAACAATGACCTCTCTTTTTCCCGAATTCCTACAGCTTTATTGACTGTACCTTGTATTTGAAACTTTACTTAAGTTGGTATGTATTAGTTGCTATCTTTTAAAAGTGTGTTTTCTCTCCCCAAAGACTATAAGCTC
>CAUYQG010087572.1:0-14033 GCA_963574415.1 Tarsius wallacei
CCAGCAGGTCGAGGCTGCGGTGGCCGGGAGCGGCCACTGCACTCCAGTCTGGGCGATAGAGTGAGATTCCAACTCAAAAAAAACCAAAACAAAACAAAACAAAAATATTGTAGCTCTTATTGTCATCATCATCATCAAGTTAATATTGTGTATACTAGCAGAATTATCAATTTTGATCGCTAATAATGAAAATAAATTCACAGATATTGTCTTCATCTTTAGTAATGCATGATTATGATATCTAAATATACATTCTCATGATGAAAAAATTGCTATTCTTATCATTGTTATATTGCATAAATTACAAATTTATCACACCCAGTTAAAGAACTAGAATGCAGTTTATCTCCAGTAACCACAGTGCTGACTTTTATGATCACCTTTTTTTTTTGTTTTTTGAGTAGTTTCTATATTTATAAATCATGTATCTTAACTTTGAGCTTATAATAAAAGCCAACTTCTGTAGCATTTTCATTTATGTTATGATTCTAAGTTTTATCTTTGTGTTTTGGTGTAGTTGCAGTTTATTTGATCCCACTCCTGTATAGTATCTTATTCTTAGAATACAGAGCAGTTTAATCATTCATTATCCTTTTTGTATATAATTGTGTTTTTAAAAGAATTTTTGCTGTTACTAAAAATGCTGTTGTTAATACTCTTATTATATATATTTATTTAATAGTTACTCTAAGGCATACATATAAAATTGAGGTTCCTAATTATTTTCAAACTGTCTCAAAACTTACAATTGCCATAAAATTTGAAGTATAAATTTTTATTTCCAGAATAGAATGCGTAATCTATTCTGGAAATAAAACAGATTCATTTAACTTTTAGAAATATATTACCAGTGCACCAGTACCTAAAAATTTCTGTTAT
Organism: Tarsius wallacei; assembly: GCA_963574415.1. Taxonomy (NCBI): domain Eukaryota; kingdom Metazoa; phylum Chordata; class Mammalia; order Primates; family Tarsiidae; genus Tarsius; species Tarsius wallacei. Next base: position 880 of record CAUYQG010087572.1, read on the forward strand.
CTAGTAGCATTCTAGTGAAGACATGGTCACTGCCAGAAGTATTGCCTGCAGCAGAGAAGAGTGGAGAGAAACCTCATCTTCCCTTCACCTACTGCAAGAACTCATGGTGGCAAAAGGGACAGAGAAGGGGAAATACTAGACCACAAACAGGCAGACAACTACTATAATGATGTTTAAAAATTCATTCAAGCATTTTTCTATTGACTGGCACTTTTTTTTGTAATTTTTTCTGTTGCCACTTTGAACAAAACTAGAATAAATACGATTTTATTTATTCTTACACGATTTTGTGTTCAATTTTAAGAGGAAGATTTCCATGTGAGGACTTTTTAGAAGATAAGATATATTTTATCTTAAATATATAATAGGTACAGATTTCTAAAGTATCTGCAATAATTTACTTTTTCCAGAGCAATTTATGAGCATGCCCCTTTTCTGTAATATTCAACAATATTATATAAAATTATTTTAAATATATTTTGTTAAATCAAAAAACTTTAAATTGGTGATAACTTTCTATTATAGTTTACATTAACCTGCAATAATTTTCATATAGTTTATAGTTATTTAAACATTATTTTGTCAGAATTTTTCATTTCTCTGCTAGGTTCCTGGTATTTTTATTATATAGTTTTAAGTCAATTATTTATTTATTTTAATTTATTACAGCAGCAATAGGAACTAATAAAGGCCCTCTGTTTTCCACCAACCATGGCTGAAACCTGGCTAATGTGCATGGTCATTCAGATCACTAAAGATATATTGGAGTTATCAAGTACTACTGTTGTCTCATTCCCCACACACTCCAGGATAGTTCTAGCTATCCTATCAGTCTTCACTTGCACCCACCAGGTCACAACTTCAAGATAACTACAACTCTGATTTTTGCAGCCAATATCTAATGTTTAATGATGCTTAGAGCATGGAGGTGTTTCAGAGTTTGCTTCAGATCAGGTTAGTCCCTTCTGGCAGCAATGCTGCTGGGTTATAGGAATTGCCTTTTCCTCAAAAAACTACTTGCTAATGGAACTCAGGGGAGATGGAAACGGTGCCAGACAAAAACGTCACAAACTAACATTCTTCTAAACTGGGGTTCAGTATTTTTCTATAATAAATGTATCTAAATTTGCTATATACCTTTGGTTAATTTCCAGGACTTGAAATGGTTGATATTGGAAAATGTGTTTCATTGTATTTTTCCTAACTGGCGAAAGTATCTTCCCAGTTCCTTACCTTCTCTTTCTAGAAATTTTGCTTTTAATACCATTTTATGATTACAAAAGTGTGATAGTATGTTTTAATTTTAATAAGGTAAGTTTTATTCATTATTCATACTTGTCATCATGTACTGGTTTTGACAGACATATGTTTATCACATGATCTTAAAATTATTAAATTACTTTCTAACTACCATGATGTAGATTTGGGCATATTCTGGTCATAGTAATAATTCAGATAGGCACATGCCCATGTAGTCAAAACCTAAGGCATTTCTAATATGTTAAAATAATTCCCCTGATGTAGGGACTAATACTTGTAATCCCAGTACTTTGGGAGGTGGGAGGATCCCTTGAACTCAGGAGTTTGAGATCAGCCTGGGCAACAAAGAAAAATCTCATCTCTAAAAAGAATGGAGGAAGGAAGGAAGGAAGGAAGGAAGGAAGGAAGGAAGGAAGGAAGGAAGGAAGGATGGAAGGAAGGACAAGAAACATCAACTAGGTGTGGTGGTGCATGCATGCCTGCATTCTCAACTATTCACAGGGCTGAGGTAGGAATATTACTTGAGCTCAGGAGCTTGAGATTACGTTGATCTATAATTGTGTCACTGCACTCAAGCTTGGGCAACAGAGTGAAACTCTGTCTCAAAACAAAACAAAATTTAAAAAAGAAAACAAACCATAAAACCACACACATACACACACACACACACACACACACACACAATCAGTTTGCCTCATATTTCAAGGTACAAAATAATTAACCTAATAATTGTTTTGCTGATTTATTTTTTTAACAAATAAAATCTGACTTTTTCTTTATACAAATTTACTGATGATGTGATTAGTAGATATGACTCTAAGAAATTTTAAAAAATGAAACGACAGATATTTTTAAAATCACTATGAAAATGTAAATATATTTTTCTTATTGTGGGAGAAATCACACTTTAACTTCTCAAATGTCTTACAGCTTGTTGATGAAAATATATAGTTAGGAAAATAAAGCACAAATGCTTGGATAGACTCTGCAATCACTGCAGTGATGGGAAACTTGTTGGGCACCACACATAGATTGATATCTGTTGAATAGTATTTATCAATGGTAGAGTATTGATGGTCCAGAGAGGAAACCTCTCAGCATCATTCTAAGTCACTTGCACAATGAGATCTGTTCCAAGAATATGTTGAACCAGTGTGCAGGGAACATACTGCACCTTTCTTTCCCTGATTTTAACTCCTGATCACCCTGATTGGACACAAGAAAGCATAGAGTGTATAAATTTCATTCTGGCAAATTTTATAAAACTGACTTATACATGAAAATTCTGGGTATGAATAGAGGACGATTAGAAGAAAGATGATGGTAGTGCTAATGTAATGAAAACACCAAATTTGTGTTGGTAAATGATAAAAAGCTAAATACAGATTTAAAAAAATTATTTTGAAAATAAAGGAAGAGACCCCTTCCCAAAACATTTACTTTAGAAAATTTATAAATTATGTATTGATCTCTCTGAAATGTATGTAAATCTCTTAAAATCCTTGCCAGTTTAAAATCCTTGCCAGTTTACAATCCAGGAATGTCTTTCTCAAGGACCTGAAAACTGTCTCTTTTGAAATGTTATCACCAAAGAAGAGAGTGCTTCTATTTTTCAGTTTCTGTGAGAGAGTAGGGTCATAACTTCAGTGGGTGGGTGCCTCTCCCCAAATGGCTTAACACTCTTCTGTCATACAAATATATTTTTCCTTTGGGTAAAGTGAATTAGATAACACAGATGGTCACTTTTCATTACTGAGTGAATTCAGGATTAATTGTATGTTACAAATGATACTATCAAGTTCTCATACTTCAGGACAAATTACTGTTTATCCTGAGAACATGTATATAATGTTTATATATGCTTAACTATACAAAAAAGCAAGATTCCTTTCTGTCTTTGCAATCTCTCAGTGGATTTCCTGTGATGTGTATCACACTCTGGTTCAATGATTGTTCAATAATAATATTGTGTTCTCTCTCTTCTACCTTTTTAGAGATATTTTTCAATTTTGGAAAAAGCTATATTTTTATTTATATTTTCCTAACAATTCTGGTGATGAGAATAGAATTTGGCAGTGTCTGTGTTGAGAGGATATACTGAATGTCTGCGACTACACAACAATTAGATAAGAGACCCTGAATCATAAAGTTTCTTTTTTTAAGTCATCTACTCTTTGAGGATGCAATTCAAATGGATTACCTTCTCTCCAAATTCAAGATTTTTCTGTTGACTAGACATTGGTAATGTGGATTCTAAAATCCTGTAAGGATCACCACATGGTAGAAAATTTGGGAAGCTGGGAATATTGCCTACACATTGGTAATGTGGATTCTAAAATCCTGTAAGGTTCACCACATGGTAGAAAATATGGGAAGCTGGGAATATTGCCTTTATGTTTTTCTCTTAAAAGGTTAATATCTATCATATATGGAGTGGATATATAAGAATCTAGTCTTGTGGGTGACTGAAGATGATTCTTTTGATTTAGATAAATTAACATGTTTTCTAGACTTAGGCAGGCCTCATCACTGTTTAAGCAAATGAATTATTCTTATTTATGGGATGAATATCATTCTATAAATTATTAAAAAATACATTGCCGGGCTCGGTGGCTCAGCCGGTAATCCCGCGCCTTTGGGAGGCTGAGGTGAGTGGATTGCCTGAGCCCGCGGGTTCGAGACCTGCCTGGGCAAACAAGACCTCATCTCTACAATAAATCAAAAAATCAGCCAGGCGTGGTAGCGCACGCCTGTAGTTCCAGCTACTTGGAAGGCTGAGACGGAAGGATCGCCGGAGCCCAGCAGGTCGAGGCTGCGGTGGCCAGGAGCGGCCACTGCACTCCAGTCTGGGCGACCAAGTGAGACTCCAACTCAAAAAAAAAAAAAAAAAAAGAGTGGTCTACTTACCACTAGTTACACAGTAATTATTTTAGGTACTACTTGGAATTAGTAGTTTATATTTTAATGTATTTTAATGTTTTCTCCATTTACGGCAAGTTAGGCACATGTTCCTCATTTTCTTAAAATTTTTGTCTTAAGCTAATTTAAATGAGTTGAGCAAAAGAAAAAAGATTAACTAAATAGCACATGTGGCAATATATACAATAAAATCTTGAAGGTGGTAAGTGAATGACAACTTAAATAAGTTAAATTAATCTTTACCTTGATAATATTTATCTACTTAATAACACTAAGAAATGCCATACTGGCTCAGCCTCATGGCCTAATCATTAGATCTAAAAATGGCTCCAAAGAATACTTATTTCCTCAAAAACTTATTGAACACCTACTATGTACTATGGACAGCCTTACTTAGAAGAGCTACAAATCCAGTGAGAAAACAGACTCATACCAAGCTACTGCAATGCAAGGTCATCATTGCCACGATGGCCATATCCAAAAGGTTCAAAGGGAGATCAGTTGCATTAACAAATAAGTCTTCTTGGTTCTTTACTTGTCCAAAAAACATTCACATTTTAAGAGGATGTCTGAGTTCCAAATTTAAAATTTTTTCAATGTATCTGATCCTTGTTCATCACTCTTTTCCATGGACACCTGAAGGATCTTCAGGTTATTAAGTTATTAAGTGATTTTAAGGCAGTTAGACTCAAATTTCCTACTGGATTATAAGTTAATGGAGGTCAGGGACCAAGATACAACTTTGGTATCCCCCAAAATGCAGTGCTGAGCTTAATTTATTTTGGTGACTTGACATTCTGTAACTGAAGCAAGGAAGCTGGTCAAAAAGGTGTGACTGAGCAACTGACAACTTCAAATAAAGTCTTGAATTTTCAGTATCACCATCAACCCACACATTTACACCTATGTCTATTACCAAAATAAAGGGATGAGACACATGTCCTCTGCCCCCACTACCTTACCACCACCTTCTAATGTGTGTGTCCTCTTAATTTCCTTTTCCCTACTGCTTTAAAGTTATCTTGATGCTTTCACACACACAAGATTAGCACTTGAAATGTCAAGACTATAGAAAGATGTAAAAGTAAACCCTCATAGAGCTTATCACTTATTGAGACAAGAATGTACATAATAATTATACAAAGCAGAAAAGTCATAAACAAGAAAGCCACAGACATGTGAACAAAAGAAACCACTAGTTCTTAAAAAATGTTGAGAAAGATAAAAGAACTGTTGAATCCAGAACATTCCTATGGACTGGGCCTTCTAGAGATGACTACGGGGTCAGCAAGGCCCCAAACAAAGACTTGGGCAGGGCAGCAAATGCTATTCACAGAATGTTGATTATCAATTGGCCAAATGTAATTTCCTATTGTGTGACAGCGATACATTCACCAAAACACATCTGGTCAGCACTATAGAAATCTGGAGGATCCTCTCTGCAAATAGGCACATTGGCAAGAATCTCTAGGGAAAAGACCACAAGAGCTAGCCTTGGCAGGAAGGTCTTCCTTTAGATGTGATTTGTGGTAACTCTTCTACCCACACCAAAGAGCATACAAAACAGTACAATCTTGGTTCTTACTGAGGATTTAATGGGTACCAAAAGAGTTAAAGGACAAAAGATTCCTTAATGATCTCATTCTTAGAAACAACTTGGGAGAGAATAAATTCTGTTTCCAAAGACATTTGGAACTTGGTTGAACTCCAAGAGTTAGAGAGATCAAATGGGTTTGAATACTGTCCCCATCATTTTTGAGGGCTCATGATTGCTTCCTCTTTTCCTAAATCCTTCTTATTATTGCAGAGTCTGACAACAGCATTTCATATATACACATTCCTTTCCTTCTGAATACTAGAAATGGTTAGAGACATGGCAACAATAGGACATCTGATGACTTAAACCCACTTGCATTTTTATTCTCCCAGGATTGACCTCCTTTCCAGAAATGACCCTTAAGGAAATTCCAAATATATGGGCATATAAATTTGAGTTATTGACCTGGCACACAACTCCATCTGCCACCTACTCTAACTCAATGCCAAACAGCTCACAAATTGAAAACTCATTAGGAAGTCTCCAGACATCTTTGTTTTCTGCATATAAAAGGTGGCAGAGAACATTCTAAATTGGCAACCCTTTCATCCATCACAACCCCAGCCACTGTAGCTACACACAATGAATATCTCTTTAAAACTGTAGTCCAAGAAACAGTTAGAAGTACCTTTTTGGACAGCCACCTATGCCTATGCTGCTGTCTTGCTCACTTGATTGCCATTTCCTCGTTATCCTTAGCTTCCACACTTAGAATGTAGTGCAGTGTCTAACATATAGTAGTATTCCAGAAATGTATATGATTGAGGAATGATTCCATTCTACTAATTATTTTATCTGCTCTTTTCTTCCAAGTTCAATTCAGTTCAACTCCAGTATGTTAAAACTACCTAAGTTTATTTATCCCAGATCAAATCAGAGATGGAACCAAGTTGCACATGTTGCCAAATCATAATCAAAAGCAAAATTACAGGCAAAAACCAGGGAGAGTGTTAAAGTCTCTAGAGTCTGCTGTTTTAGCATTGCATGAACCCATCTAACATACTCCTTAGCTCAATACCATTTGTGTATACACAAGAATTAATTAACATTCATAACAAGAATTCTTATCTTAGGTTTGCAAGATAACCTGAAATAGATTGGCATTAGAACTAACTTGATTCCTCTGGATTAATATGGCCCTTGCAATTTCCTTATGTATCCCTATAAAGGTCTGTGTACCATATCTGAAAATTATGTGTCTAAAATTGTCTTGAAGATATGAGGGGGGAATAGGAGACTAAAAGAATTGAAGATAGTTTTGCTACGTCAGTAAGGTTGGCATCACTTGTGCTTTACTTTCAAATGTGAATAGATTTGCTTTTAAGTGTGGTGTTTTCAGTATAACTTCTATATATGACAATATAACATAGTCATTATTCTCTGAAATTAAGTGAATAAATGTACTTTTTAAAAAAGCATTATCTTTTTAATCCAGTCCTCTTTTGATGGGCAGCACGGTTGGTTCCATGTTCTTGCTATTGTGAACAATGCTGCGATAAACATACGTGTGCAAGTATCTTTTTCATAGAGTGACCTGAGTTATTTCAGGTATATTTCCAGTAAGGGGATAGTGGGTCATACGGAAGGTCGATTTTTAGAACTTTTAGGAATCACCACACTGATTCCATAGAGGCTGAACTAGTTTGCACTCCCACCAACAGTGTAGAAGTGTTCCCTTTTTGCCACATCCTCTCCAGCCCACAATTTTAAATAAAAATTAAAAGAGGAAAAAAAATTTAAAAAATAAAGAATTATCAACTCTTATTAGACAACTATTATACAGCTGATACTAGCCTACATGTTTAACATACATTTACCTACATAACCTCTCAATAGCCTTTTAAGGTAGGTAATAGTGTTTCCATTTTACAGACTAAAAAACTGAGGTGCAGAGATTTTTAAAATCTGCCAAATGTCACAGAATTTATAAACAGATGAGGGATTCAAAGAATTCCGTTTGATTCCTGCCTACTCTGCTCAGCACCATATCTTTTAAATGGCTTTCAAAGAAAATGAAAATAGTTCTATTTGCAGTTGCCATGAATCGGTATAAATAACTTTAAAAGGAAAAATTAAAAATGTAAAGTCTTCTTTACAATGGAGCAGTAGAGTTAGTAGCAACAGGGCTGAGATGAATGTGTACCTTTATTTTCAAGATCAGAGAAGAAAGGCAAAGGATGAGCTATATTCTGAAGGTATGGATTTGTAAGCGATAAAGAAAGCAGACTTATTTCTGGTATTTCTTCTTCCATCCTGTCTACTTACACTTTTATAATACCTCTGAACACCAAGATGTTTCCCCTAGACCTTTTTTCCACCTGTGGTTCTAACAGGAAACTAGTTAGTTTTCAACACATATAACTGGTGATCGTTACCACTGCAAAAAGATACACAAAATGTACATTCTTAAAGTCTTTGAAACTGTCCACCTTCCTATATTTCAAGATTAAATATAGTTTTTTTATCACTTCTCTCAGAGACATTTCCAGGAAGACAGCTTGTTCCTGGACCTGGTCTGGCTAACACTTATAGGCTAGTTGTTTTTAACTCCAGATGTACATAAGAGTGATCTGAAGAATTTGTTCTAAATACCATTTCCTGGGCCTCATTCCCAGAGATTCAGTTGGTCTGGGGGTGGTCCTAGGCACTGGCATTTTTAAATTCTCTGCAGGTTATTTTCATGTGAAGCCAGGATTAAGAATCACTGGCTTGTGCCCGCTGTCCCACCCCTGGCACAGTCATGCATATACCCACCACTTAATATCCCAAACTGTTGGAAATGCTAGAAATTAATGAGGTCCTAATTATCCTTCTCCTTGAACATTCTCCTTGTCTCCTCTTTTACTTCCACATCTTTCTATCTTCTTAAAATGTTTCACTCAAAAGCTACCCTCAAAAATTCTTACAAGTAGTTTAGAGAGGCAAAAAAATAAAAATAAAAAAAAATACCTTACTTACCTGGTCCAGCAAATGTTCCAACTCTTGCCTATTTTTATAAAACTTTTGGATAGCTAATCGGAAGATTAAACTCCCAAGAATCTTTAAAGAAAATACCCACATACTTTGGAAACTTGCTTGCTTGTTCCATGAACTTAGTTTCCTGGAGTGACAATATTGTAGTTATGGACTTCCATTTGGGGAGGAATGTGATAAACAAGGCTGGATTGCCTTAACCTTGCAGGATAGACATGATGCCAGGCTAGCTACTTGGAGTGTCTAAAAAAAAAAAAAAGAGAAGGAAACAACATAACCATCAAAACCAGGTTATCTTTGCTGTGTGTACATGCTATTATGTGATAGCCACTGTGTTACAGGATGAGATCTATAGAGCCTGCATGAGATAGAGCCACCACATACAGAAAATACAGGATCCAGGTGGAAATTCAATTTATAAACATGAGGAGATCTATGACAGCATATGATAAAACCCTAATTGATAGAGGAAAGAGAGGAAGGGATTAAATATAGACATATTAGCCGGGCTTGGTGGCTCAGCCTGTAATCCCACACCTTGGGAGGCTGAGGTGAGTGGATTGCCTGAGCCCGCGGGTTCGAGACCCGCCTGGGCAACTTGGGGAGACCTCATCTCTATAATAAATCAAAAAAATTAGCCGGGCATGGTAGCGCGTGCCTGTAGTTCCAGCTACTTGGAAGGCTGAGGCGGAAGGATCGCCGGAGCCCAGCAGGTCGAGGCTGCGGTGGCTGGAAGCGGCTACTGCACTCCAGTATGGGCAACGGAGTGAGACTCCAACTCAAAAAAAAATATATATATAGACATTTTTAGATCCCCATACTTTAGGCTTTCTTTCTCATTGAATCATTACAATGATACAACTATCTCCATTTCAAAGATGAAGAAACTAAGTCTCAGGAAGGTTAACCTGGAGTCAATACAACACATGGATATGAAATCCACATTCAAATCCTGACCGCCTAACCTCCTACAGACCATGTGATCTCGAGTAAGTTTTTTTTCCCTGAGCTTTTATTTCCCCATCCATAATGCGAAGGTATCAAGAACTCCTAATAGTTAGAGAAAAAAATAAGGTAAAAATATAAACATGATGTAGCAATCACCAATCAGTTAGTTATCCCTGTCTAATTGGTTATGGTAGCTGGAATTTAATCAAGATAGCATAACAAGAGCCACAGCCAAGAAATGAACTCAAATCTGTTAACCCCATTCCCTTTCAATAACACCAGAGATAAAGACCTAAAGAGTTCAAAGGAAAGAACAATGAGGCAGATTGAGAAATTCAAGGAAGACTCCCGAATTGAAGAGGTAAGAAATGTTAGCTGAGTATCAAAAAGAGAATTTAGATCAGTAAGAGGACTTTTATGTTTTTCCCTTTAGGTCTGGGCTAATGCCAGAAATATTATTTTTTGGCACCTAACATCAGAAATTATATTTAATTGCTCTTTGATATATAACTACAAACTTTAGCATGACATTAAACAACTACAAGAAAGAACAGAGAACAAAAACTAGAATGACAAATGCACCAATCCCAAGTCCAAAGCCTTCTGCTAGATCTATTAAGCACCAGTCATTTGTTCTTCAAGTTCTGATCACTCTGAGCCAGGCCTCACAAAGGGCAAGGTGTGGCCACACTTCTCTCTGAGGGCAAACTCAGAGAGACCAGAACCCCTGGAAACTCTTGACATCTGTGAAGTCTTTGAGTGAAAGGGCACATCTTGGAGTGTGCGGCTTTTGCAGCTACCTTCCAAGGTGCTTGAACCATTCCTCTTGCTTAATGAACTCCATATGCCACGGCAGCTATTTATAGCGTCATCCCAGTGTGTGTTTTGTTAAAGCCTCTAGAACGTATTTCTTAGCTTTGTAAGTCTATTTCCTACAATTGGCCCATTAAATTTTTCTCCCTTTCCTCCTTCTCCACATTCTTGGAAATCCACGGTTGACTATGTAAACAAATGTACAGGATTATCAAAATATTTTTAAGCTATTATTTGTCCTTTCTGTTTTTCTTGTGCTTCTACAAGTGTGAATTTCTATACCATCATCTTCCTGGAAACATAGATCTGACAGGGCAATCCAACAGAAGGTTAATTCAGCTTGAGGGGCAGGAAAGGAAGATTCCAAGGAGATGGGCAAAGAGGTCAGCTAGGTCCGCTCCTACAGAAATGAAAACCAAGCCAGAAAAAGAGGTTGAAATGACTAATTAAGAAACTTACAAAATATATATTTTGTTGCTACAGAAAATGAAGAAACTAAAAGCAGTCAAGTCTCTGATGAAGCAGGAGAAAAAGGAGCCACGTCTGATTAATATCATATACCATGTCTTTTCAGTGGTCTCCATCTCCCTTTTGGTACAATCAGAGGAATACTTTTATAACATCTTATAAATACAAGTATTTTAGCAGCTCTAGAAACACATTTTCCAGAAGGATAGAAGCCCACCTTGTCCCATGTTTAACATATATGTATAGATAAATGCAAATGCTTTTTGTAAAGATGTGAACCCTTGTGCTGGTTGTTGATCTTTTTGTGCAATCAGAAAATATTAGATATTGAAGTATGGGAATCTTCAGTTGTCTTAAGTGTCAGCTTAACATTCCATAGGTTGGTGTAGGGACAGTTTTTATATTCCATAATACAAAGCATACTCAATGGCAAGTTTGAGTCACAGTCATGCATTTCATATGTCTTAAACTTTTTTAATTACTTCTATTTTTCATGTTGAGTTTTAGTAGAATTGTTTCCTAGGGAAAACTGCTTCCTGATCTCAGCCCAGATGTGTTCATTGTGATATCTTCGGCCATGGTACTCCATTTTTCCTAATAGCTTTGTTAATGTCCTGAGAAAAACTAGAAATTTGTGTAGGTAGGGAATGGGGTATATGATATTATGAATCATGGGAACTGACATTGTTTACAAATGATTTATAATATCTGTGTACTTATCCTCAAACAAAAACTAATACAATATCAATTTTTTTAAGATCCAAGTATATGTTAAGATTAATTTCCTCAATTTCTTTGTGTTAATAGAATATTAAGAGTAGGATTTCCCAGAAGAAAAATTTTTAGCCCAGTAAGCTATATGTTTTTGCCCTCTCTGTGACCAAAAGAGACACCCTCATTCTCAGAATCTGTTGATATGGAGTTTTGCTAAAATTAACAGTATTACCAAGTTCTAGGCACTAGCACCTTTTCTCATTGAATTCATATTACAACCCTGAGTTAGATATGATCCCATTTCACAGACAATCAAATGGATCTTAGGGGGAGTAACTTGTCCAGAGTCACACAGCTAGTGGACAGCTGACTAGAGTCGCATCCAGGGAGCCTACACCTTTAGCACTAGGTTTGCATTTCAGGCTGATTTAAGGAGGAGACTGTGGATACCTGGAAAGCCTTTATTCCTTAGAGCATAAAACCAAACTAAACCTCTTCCTTAGAGCCCCTGATCACAGCGTTGTGTGTAGCAAGCCCTCTCCCATGCCAGTGATCCCTTATATCTGGTATTGTCCTCCATCTCTGCCCCTGTGTATCACAGCTGCCACATCCTAGCAGTTCAGTCCCATCATGAACATCTCCGTAAAGGCTCCTCCACCCAGCAGCTCCCTTTCTACTTCTCCCCTTGCCCTGCCTCAGGCTCTCCTGAGTCTGAGTCCTCTCCTAGACCATTGCAATAGTCCATGTGTTGGAAGAAAGTCTATGGATTCTAGAAACACAAACTCACCTCAAAGTAGCCTAGGTAAAAAAAAAAAAAAGAGCATGACTAGGACCCTGGGAGAAAGGGCTACCAACAGAAGGTTGATGCAACCTCTAGGCCTCGGGCAGAACTAGAAATAAGGCTCCCCTGCTTTCCCACTTTTTGCCCCTGCATCTCTGCTTGTCACTCTTATTCTCTTTGTGCCTATGGCATCCCCCACCTGTCAGAAAACGCCATCACCTAGGGGTCCCAGGAGTACCAGACCACAGCTTCTGTACCAAAAGAGACACCCTCATTCTCAGAATCTGTTTAGAAAAAATAATCCCGAGAAGCATACCTCTAGATCAATCAAACGTAGCCAAGGAGAAGGGTCAGGTAAGGACATGGAAACACATGCTTGAAATTGGAGCAGAGACAGTTCCCAGAAGAGGCTTCCTACTTTTCCAACCACTATGGACTTGCCCTTGCTGTTCCCTCCCCCACACCCCTCTTATGATCTCTTCTCAACCTTCACATAAGGCTATTTTAAATAGTGCCCCAACAGGAAGCTTTGTCACCTCCAAAGGGCTTCTCTTCCTTGAATCTCCCACTTCACAGCAGTAGTTGTTTCCTCCCCTAAGCCACTTTTCCTTATTGACCCTGCAATGAGGATAATGTTTGCAAGGTTCCTGGCAGAAATAAATTCCTTGAGAGGAGATCTTA
>CAUYQG010087573.1:0-10044 GCA_963574415.1 Tarsius wallacei
AGACCCAAGTCTCTGGTTCCCAGGCAGGTGTCCTTTCTCTGCAGAGCTCCTTGGATACCCACACACCCACATGCACCCACCTGGCCCTCTGCTTCTGGGACCCTGGTAGGGACAGGGGATAACAGAGGTCCCGGGCCACACATGTGCCGACTCCTCCAGGATGGGGTTTCTGGATCATCTTAAAGTGTCACCGCTCTCAAGCTCCGGAGACGAGTAGGAATCAAGACATGGTAGCCCTCTTCCTCTCACTCCTGAACTTGGACTTAGAGGGTAGGCTCCTCTCTTGATCTGCCATTTTTAGGTAATGCCCTAAGTTCACCCATCGAATCTCCCAGAGTCTTGAGCATTTTGTCTGTGGAAAAAAAAAAAAAAGAAAAACATTAGCTTTTCTGTTAGTATTAAATGACATCACGTATGTGAAAACATTTAAAAATATGAGCACATAAACATTAGCTATGGTACACTTTCGCTGGCATAATGTACCTATAAACTTTATCAAAAATAAATTTGTTCAAAATACTCTATGCAAATGAAATAAAATAATTTTCAATGCCAGGCACGATGGCTCACACCAGTAATCCTAGAACTTTAGGAAGCTGAGACAGGAAGATCACTTGAGCCTAGGAATTTGGGACCAGCATAGGCAACATAGTTAGACCTTGTCTCTACAAAAAAATTTAAAAATTAGCTGGGCTTGGTGGCACACCCCAGTAATACCAGCTACTCAGGAAGGTTGAGGTGGAAGGATTGCTTGAGCCCAGCAGGTGAAGGCTGTGGTGAGCTGTGATTGGGCCACTGCACACCAGCCTAGGCAACAGAGTGAGACCCCGACTCAAAAAAAAATTTTTTTTAATTGTTCTCCCATGCCAAAGTGACTCCCATCTGTCCCCCTTGTATAAATAGCCATGTCTATTAAAATCAGAAAGTGACCTAATATGAATGGATCTTTCTTTTCTTTTTAGAGAGGGTCTCAAAACCAAAAATATTCTGGAACTGTAAGAACGCAACCCTGACCTGTGAGGTCACGAAAGGCACTGACCTCGAATTACAGCTGTATCAGAATGGGATGCTTCTCACAAAAGGTTTTCAGAATGTCATCACACGTGAGTGGTATACCAACCAGAGTACAACATTCAAGTGCGTGGTGAAGAACAAGTGCAGTGAGAAATCCAGCAAAGAGACTGTCGTCTGTTCAGGTGCGTGGTGGGCATGGCTTTACTGTCACAGCCTTTCAGGCCCATGCAGGCAGGGGCATGCGCCCCAGGGCACGGGAACTTGGGCTGGGAGTGGAAACGTACCTCTTTCTCCTGGAAACCTTCAAGGGTTAGAGGAGGCGGTGTTCTAGGGCTACACATCTTGGAAGCCCTCCCGTGGAGCACAGTTTGACCCAGGGCAATTAAAAAGAGCCTCTCCAGAGAGAAAGAATTACAGAATTGAAGCGGAAGAAGGAGCTGTAGAAATTAGCTCATGTTGGCTGGGCTCGGTGGCTCAGCCTATAATCCCAGCACTTTGGGAGGCTGAGGCAAGTGGATTGCCTGAGGCCCTGGGTTTGAGACCCATCTGGGCAACCTGGCGAGACCTCATCTCTACAACAAATCAAAAAGTAACTGGGCATGGTAGCGCGTGCCTGTAGTTCCGGCTACTTGAAAGGCTGAGGCTGAAGGATCCCCGGAGCCCAGCAGGGTGAGGCTGTGGTGGCCGGGAGCGTGCCACTGCACTCCAGTCTGGGCGACAGAGTGAGACTCCAACTGAAAAAAAAAAAAAATTATCTCATGCAAAGCCCCATTTCCCAGAGAGGGAAACTGACCTGCCCAAGGTCCCTCAGCGGCTTAGTGACTGTGATTTCAATTTCTCCCTTAAAGACTCCCTTTATGGAGGAAAGACCGTCAGTGAATGGTCAGCGCCTACTTTCGGCAGTAAGGGTAAAAAGCCTGGAGAGATGCCGAGAGGCAGGGGTGTAGGGGAAGGGGGCCCTCGGTGTCAAAGAGGACTGTGAACACCGTGAGACAACAGTCCTCCTGGCAGGCAGCCCCGCATCGGGATGAGCTCCAGGAAGTCCCGAAGCTCCCAGTCTAATTGAGCCCCTGTGCCTCAGCTGGACATGACCCCTAGAAGTCATTTCCAAGAGGCAGCCTGCTGTAGTGCCCAAACTTTCGCCCGGGAGGCAGAGCGTTAGCCGTCTAGTCTGGGTTTGTCCAAATTTACCCAGGTGGACCTTGACAGAGTCTCTGGGTTTCAGCCTTCTAGTTCACAGAGAAAGTGAGCTCTGGGATCACAGGATATCATATGAATAGGCTCTTGGGTCCGCTTCAAAGCTCGCTCATGGGGGCCATTGGCCTGCCTCGCAATATGGCGGCTGGTTTCCCTCAGAGCAGTCTAAGAGAGAGCAAGGATAAGTGCCCAGGACAAAGGTCACAGTCTTTTCAAAACTTTTTCTCCTCATTTAAAAAGTATTGCGTAGAGATGGGATCTTGCTATGTTGCCTAGGCTGGTCTCAAAAATTCGGGGCCTCCGGTGTCCCTCCGCCTCAGCCTCCCAAAGTGCTGAGATTACAGGTGTGAGCCACTGTGCTCCGCCAGCCATAGTCTTTTTATAACTTAATCTCAGGAGTGACTAAGCTCTCAGTCACTTCTGCTGTATTCTAGTCATTGGAAACAAGTCAGCAAATCCAGGCCACACCCTGTAGTCGGGGAATTACACGAAGGTGGGAGTACCAGGAGGCAGGGATCACGGGGGGCATCTGAGAACCTGTCAACCAGCATCACTCCACCTCATGTTTGTCCACTAGCCGTCCCCCACACCCCCCATCCCTGAGGCACAATGAGTGACGTTGCTTCTCCTTGATTTCACAACTCTCTCTGCCCTTTCAGGAGACCTCTGAGTTGCCAGCTTTAGCAGTATAAGTATGTTCCAAATATTGCATGAAACATACTTATACTAGAAATTATTCATTGTCTATCTGAAATTCAAACTTTTTTATTTTTTAAATTTTTTTTAATTTTAAAGATGTGGGGTACAACTCAGAGTTAGGCAGACAAGTGGTCATTGTACAGTAAAGTCTGGGCCTCCCTTTGGTCCCCACTTTGCCCGATTTGAGACCAGGTACCCTTATTGACATTGTGTCTCTCCCTCCCCCACCCAGGCAGTACCCCGCTACTGCCAATCCCTTCCTTATAGCGTTATGGGAAATGTTCAGGGTCCGCTTATGAGTGAGAACACAACACGTGGTACTCAGTTCTTTGTTTCTGTGATAGATGGAAATTCAAATTGAATGGAGCGTCTTGCATTTTATCTGGCAATCCTAGTTTTCATGTTTATTTTCAACAGAGCCTACTCAGATAAAAACGTGTGTGTGTTAGGGATGGAAGGAGGGAGGAAGGGAGGACCTTGGGGGCTGCCGAGGCTTGAAGGCTGGAACCTGTATGTTCCCTAGTCTCCGGTGCAGAGCGGGAGCTGGCACCGGAGTGCCAGAGTGGGAAGGGCCACTGAGGAGACAGGGGGTGGGGCGGAGACTGGGGAGGAGGGGGCTGGTCTTGAAGACCCTAAAAGGGAATTTGTACATTTCGTTCTAAAAGGCCAAGGCAGAGAGGAGCAATGATCAGACTCTAACCATCTGGCTCAGATCAGGTGAGTTTGTACGGACGTCAAACCTAAGTGCTGGGAGGAATAACAGATTCAGACACACAGGAAATACACCATCATGTAAACTTTCTCCAAGAGAAACTGTAGGAGGGATCTAGGGACAGTAAGGACATATTTTTAAATGACAGAGCCACAGCAGCCTCTGAGACAAGCTGGAATGCTCCCCACTGAGAGCGCCACCAGGTACCCAGGGGGCCACATCAGACGAACCTGAGAGGCATTTCCTGCACTCCCAAGTGTGCCCAGGGTCAAGGTGTGGCCGCCCTGCCCGGCGACTCTGAGCGAGGAGGAACCGGTGGCCGCATGACTTAGCTGTGTGCTCTCCGATGCGTCTCAGGCCCAGCCCGGCCCAGCCCGGCTCCCACGGGGGATGTCCTCAGCCCAGCAAGAGGCGGAGGCCAGAAGTCGCTGCCCCTCCTCCACACCAGCGGGGCCTAACTGGCCGAGGTCTTTCTTGGCCCATTTTCAAAGGTTTAGGATTACGCCTGCTTCTCGATGGATGCCCTTTCATCAGGAGGGCGCAGACAGGCTGTGTAACTGGTGAAGAATGGGTCACAGAGAGACTTGAGGTGAGAGAGCCCACAATGAACAAGTCGCCACCGTGCAACAGGCCGTTACATTTGGTTTCTGAGCCTCCAGCGTGCTCTTGGGGGCCCATCCTGGGCTTGAGGCATAACAACCTCCTCCTGGAATTTTTTGGCTGGAGAAGCACTTCTTTTGTGATGCTGGGCCAAGCTCTAGTTTGTTCTTCACAAGTCCCAGTCCCTTGACTCCCAGTAACCCCCTCCACCCCTCTGTTGACTCACAAAAGGCAGACAGCTCAGCTTCCCGCCTGGGACACGGCTCCCAGAATCGGCAGGGCAAAGAGCATCGCTCAGAGCAAGACTTCCCATTTGTGTGTTGTTTTACAGTTTACAAAGCACTCTCACATCCTTTATCTGATTGGCTTCCAACAACCACCTTGTGATGTAGGTTTCATCATCTCCACTTTACAAAGAAGGAAACGGGCTCAGAGAAGTGAATTAACTCACCAAAGGTTACACAGCTCTTGCTTAGAAGAGCCTGGACCCAAACTCATTTCCCTTAATGCCAAAGTTACTATTTTCCACGTTGTATTACAAGCCAGTGAGGATCTGGCAACTGAAGAAAGCCTAAGTCCACTGCTGGGGCTATCTCGCCGTATGTCTGAGTTTCTCACATGGGTCCGGGGGAAATCTGTGAGGGGGTGCTGGCTGTGAGGTCAGATAGCTGGGCGGGACAAGTGAAATATTTGCCCCGAGTGTTTAGAAACTGCCTGGTTGAGAGGGTGAGAAAGAATCATGGCTCAGGCTGTGTGCGGAGGCTCATGCCTGTAGTCCTAGCACTTTGGGAGGCTGAGGTGGGAGGATTGCTTGAGCCCAGGAGCTGGAAACCAGCCTAGGCAACACAGTGAGACCTCATCTCTACAAAATATCAAAAAATTAGCCGGGTGTGGTGGTGCACACCTGTAGTCTCAGCTGCGGGAGGCTGAGGCCGAAGGATTGCCTGAGCCCAGGAAGTTGAAGCTGCGGTGAGCTGTGATTGTGTCACTGCACTCCAGCCTGGGTGACAGTAAGACCTCACCTCAAAAAAAAAAAAAAAATCACAGTGTAGGAGGGAAGCCGAAGATGAGAGTGGGAAAAACAGTACAGAAACATCAAGAAAGGGGCCACTTAAGGGAATTGCTCAGAGACAGATACTGCGTGGCCTTGAGCAACACATCCGTCCTCTTGCGGCCTCGCCTCTGAAACTACGAGGATCTCTAAACTCCTCAGATCTAAATTCCATGATGCTCTCTGTGGTGGGGGCAGTGGACAGGTCCTGGCGCGTGAGCCATCACACATTTCTAGTTCCCGAGAACAGTTTCCAAGAAGCCTGCAGGGGGACTTCCCCTGGACCCCGGCCCCTTGCAGGAGTCGATACCGCTCACCACCCTACGCGAGCTTGTCCGCCATGAGGCTGAAAGGTCCCACTGAGCTCCTGTCTGATGAGGGAGGCAGTGTCCCTGGCCAGAGCAATGAAATGGCCCCTCCATCCAGACCCCTCACAGCCATCCCACTTCTGTTCCTCCTGCAGAGAAAGGTCTGGACATCTACCTCATCATCGGCATTGGCGGAGGAGGCACCCTCTTGATTGTCTTTGTGGCACTGCTCATTTTCTACATTAGTGCGAGGAGAAAGCAGAACAGAAGGAGGAATGGTAAGCTCCCCTCTGTGTGGTACCGTCGGCCCCGGCAAAATCCCCTCGAAGCACCTCATGCGGACGACATCTCGAGTCTGCAGAAAAATGATGGACATGGGTGGTTCCGGAATGCCAGGGGTGGGGCCAGTGGTCGTTGCCTGTTGCGTTTTGTGGTTGCCTCGATTTCTGAAACACAAATTCTTCGTGTGGGAGCTTTGAGCTGCTGAATCCAGTTGGTTTCCTCGGAATCCACCACTGAGGTCTACTTGGGGAGAGGCTAGCGTGGGCACTTTGAATGAGCCATACATCTTTACATGCGTAGAAGGGTTAGCGCCCAAACACCATTTCTAAGAACAAACGTCTTTTCTGTGGGTGGCCCACGGTGGTTCAGGACCAAGCTCCTAGGAACACGCGTAAAATCATTCGGGCCATCGGGGATTCATGGGAAAACAGCCATTCAAAGTAGGGTGACTGTTCCCTTTTCTGATTTACTCTTCAGGGGCGATGTGTTCTCGCCCTGAATCAGGCCTGACTGACAAATCACCCTAAATGAAAAGGTTGTGCTCATGAGTGGGGAACAGGCTTAGGGCATACCCAGGCCACCCAAGGCTGAACACTTCAGAAAAGGACAGGCTAGGTGTCGCTGCAGGGGCAGGGATGGGGCATCAGGTATGGGCTGGACATTCAGCCTGGCGGGCAGGCCCTGGGCTTCTCTGCAGTCCACATTCACAGCAGGACTGAGGCCCTCGTGCTGGGTGTCTCCCTAGCCTGGAGCCAGCATGCCCACACCAGCTACTTCCGGCACCACCCGAGGGCCTGGCCGGAACCTCCCAGGCAGTGGTGGTCTTGCGCCTGTGCCTTTCGGATTTGGCATCCTTACCTCAGACCTCTTTCCTCAGTTCTCCTTCAGCCCCTGCCTCAAGCCACCACCCCTTACGCCTGCCCCCATTCCGGGCCCTAAAATCTTCCTAAACTCAGCGCCCATTTCTCCCACCACCCTCCCCCACGCTCCACCCCAGTGGAACAGACTCAGTTGCAGTCTTCCATGGGCACCTGTGGCTTGCCCGCCCGTGTCCTGCTCAGGCTGTTCTCCACCCCTCTGTGGCGAATAGGCCCTTTTTCCATCACCTAATGGCCAAAGACCACATATCCTTCCAAGGTGGACTGCACGTATCACCCCAAGACAAGGAGACCTCTGCCGTCAGCAGGCTGAAAAGACCAACCTGATGATCCACTCATGCTGACAAAGAAGTTACTAATCTGTGTGCCTTATGCTTATGATCTCATCCAGCTTTGGGGGTGATTTTAGGAGATAGCAACACAGCTGAGGAAACTTAAGTTCAGTGAGGTTGAATGAGTCAAATTTTACGGCAAGTAGGTTGAGTCAGGGCGAGGCTGAGGCAAGGTGTCCCGAGCACAAGACTTAAGGAGCCCTCCGGCCGGCCCCACCCTTGCTCGACCTGAGGCTGCTACCTCTTTCAATTTTGAGCCCTGTCTACCTCCCCAAGAGGTGCAAATGAGGGAGGACAACGAGGCAGGAGCAATTCCTTGGAGCAGATGTTTAGGCAGTGGCTGGAGCTGCCGATGCTGCCGGCTGGGGGCCCCCCGCAGTCCTGCTGTGACGCATCAGGCAGCACAGAGCCGTGGCTGGTCTCGTCTGTCCAGCCCAGCCCGAGGCCTTGGCCACTTGGCCACAACTCACTCCTCCTACCAGAACTCAAGTGCCTCTCTGGTGGCCCTAGGCTCTTACTGGAAGCTGACATTGTGATTTGCAGTCCTGCTCTGCCTCGCTTACTTGATTTTAGGCTTCCTGAGGACGGCGTTTGTGGCTGAGTCATGATGACACTTAAAGATGATGAATAAATGTTGGAAGAACCAATGAGCAAAACAGTGGATGGACGGAGCAGTAAACAAACGGCCCGTCCAAGCTCACCATGTAGGAGATGAAGAACTGGGGTCAGGGGTCAAGGTCCTCCCCACAGGCTCCTGGGCATAACCTCAGCTACCCCAGGGCACTGGAGATGGCATAGAGGAAGTGTTTTGCCCTTTCTGGGGCCCTCTCCTCTTTGAGTTTAGAGCCTGTGGGCACTCAGGTGTCAAAATCTCATTGTCTGACTTTGAGTCTTCACGCGCAAAGCTGCCCGATGCCTGCGTTTCTGGTAGTCAGAGGAGGCTGTCTGGGCGGGCATCATCACCCCAAAGTCACAGGGTGATGCTTAGGGAGGGACTGTGCTTCCCTGGCCTCATATCTCTATTGAGATGTAAGAGGCCATTATTTTACCCCAGGGAGAATCTTCTCTTCCTCCCGCCTCTGGAACCGCTGAAGGAAGGCCTAGGCTTCAGACTCTGGAATACCAAACTAGTCACCTAAGGAGGCCAGAGGGGCCAGCAGGGCCCTCCAGGCCAATAGCAGCTGGCCACCCTTGCAGATTTCCTGTGTGATTGTAAACCAGCACTGGAAAGATGGCATTGCTGGGAGTCGTGGGCCTACGTGGACTGAAGCCACACAAAGCGGAGATTCCGTAGGGTGAGAAGAAGAGGAGAGGCCATGAATTTCTGAGAAGCAGGTCAGTCTCTCAGGATGGGGAAGTCCCTTGTGTGAATTCCAGCCTCTCACCAGAATGTGGGTCACAGGACAACAGAGGTGGGCAAAAGGCAGTCTAACACAGAAACCCACAGAAGGAATGTAGTTGCTAATATCCTCCACCTTGCTCAGGTCCCATGGTGGCCTCTACCCCCGAGGTTCTTGCTCCCAGGGTGCAGCCTCCCGGACGGTGTGGCGGCAGGGCCCTGGCGTCTGAGTACCCCCTGTCCACAGGCACCCCCGGCACAAAGCCCTCCGCCCGTGCGTCTTCTTCTTGCTGGTTCGAGTTCTCCGAAGTCTCTCAGTCTGTCCTGTGGCGAGCCTTTCTGTCTCTCCTGTAAGACCCAGAGCTCCCAGAGATAGGGGGCAGCTTCAGCTTCCTCATGGTGGCCTCCAAAGCAGCTAGCATGACGCTTTGCTCATAATGGCAAATCGATATTTGCGTTGACTGCCCCTTGCCAAGATGAACTCTACTGAGGCTTTGTCGTTGCAGATGAAGATCTGGAAATAAGAGCCCGCAGAGTAACTGCACCCTCCGAGGAGAGAAGTCGGAGACCCCCCCAGATTCCAGCCTCAAGTCTGCAGAATCCAGCTGCCTCCCAGCCTGCTCCACCGCCTGGTCATCGTGCCCAGGCACCTGGTCTCCGTCCCCCGCCTCCTGGCCACCGTGTCCAGCACCAGCCTCAGAAGAGACCTCCTCCGTCAGGCACACATGCTCACCAGCAGAAAGGGCCGCCGCTCCCCAGACCTCGAGTTCAGCCAAAACCTCCCCAGGGGGCCACAGAAAACTCACTGTCCCCTTCCTCTAACTAAAAGAGATAGAGCCTGTCCTTTCCAATAAAAAACACTGCGGCCTTCTCCACCTCGACCGTGCATGCCTGCATTTCCATCAAGGGTTTTCCACGTGCAGAACCGTATCGTGGCCTGAGGCACGTGGGGCACGGCCGCCCCAGCACCTTGTAACTCAGCGGGGGGGTCGCCATCTGGAGTCTTTGGTCTCCTCACAGAGCTCCGTCACACCAGGAAGGGAGACACAGCGGAGTGTGGTTGGGAGGATGATGCATGACCGAGCACAGAAGTCTGGAGATCTCTCATCTCCTTGTCGGGTCACATGCGGATGTGATGATGCAAGCAGTTGCTATGCCTGGGTCTCCCTACAAGCAACCTATCTGCCTGAGAGGATCTTGGGTTTCTTTGTGTCCTGGCGGACACCTGCCCACTGTCCTGTGAGTAGAAGTGAAATAAAAGCTTTGGCTTGACTGGTGTCTGCTGCTTGTAGACAAGAGCCCAGTGGTCATGAGAGGAAGCTGCCGGACAAGAGAGAGGCTTGCTGGTGTGACAGCAGGATCAAACGTAGTCAACCCAAATCACACGAGCTACCCGAGTCCCCACCAGCATGACCAGAACACGCTCCCCAGCTGCAAAGCTGGGCCCAGTAATCTATTTGTGGGTTCGTGTGATGAGTTGAAACCTCTGTGCACGAATGTCAATGGGGGGTAAAGAGAAAGAAGACTTTTCTTTTTTTTTTTTTTTTTTTTGAGTTGGAGTCTCACTCCGTCGCCCAGACTGGAGTGCAGCGGCCGCTCCCGGCCACCGCAGCCTCGACCTGCTGGGCTCCG
>CAUYQG010087578.1:0-32466 GCA_963574415.1 Tarsius wallacei
GGGATTAAAAATACACTAACCTAGCCGGGCTCGGTGGCTCAGCCTGTAATCCCGCGCCTTGGGAGGCTGAGGTGAGTGGATTGCCTGAGCCCGCGGGTTCGAGACCCGCCTGGGCAGGCGAAACCTCATCTCTATAATAAACCAAAAAATTAGCCGGGCCTGGTAGCCTGTAATTTCGGCTACTCGGAAGGCTGAGGCGGAAGGATCGCCGGAGCCCGGCAGGTCGAGGCTGCTGTGGCCGGGAGCGGCCACTGCACTCCAGTCTGGGCGATCGAGTGGGACTCCAACTCAAAAAAAAAAAAAAATTAAATCATTCAAGATAGAATGACTTTCTTCCAGAAATATGTATTGAACAACCAATATATATATATCCCACTAAGCTAGATGTCATAAAGTAGTACTTCTCAAACTGCACCTGAACACCTAATGGCAGAATAGCATGACCTCCGCGGAATTGGAGGAGACAAATCTACCTTCCTCAGGCAGGATAGGCTGGATCATGCTACAGTAACAAACATTCCCAATATTTGCTGAAAATATAAAAATTTTAGTCATTCCCACTTCACATTCATCACAAGATGACTGAGGAATCTGCTTCGTGTCATCCACACTCCAAGCTGATAGAGAATCTACTATCTGAAATATTGCAAATCGCCTTGACAAAAGCAGTGAGCTCTGGAAAGCTTCACACCAGCAATTAAACAACCTGCTCACAAGTCATTAGCCAGCACAAGGCATCCAACATTAGGGGCCGGGAAGTGTACTTCATCCTTGTGCTCAGAAAGAGAAGACAGTCATTTTGTGAGTGCCACAAATTTACTCTAATTATCTTACCTTAAAGTCACTCAAAATTTTCACTCTACTTTATCTAAATCCATTACTATAGAAATATTTAAATTACCACCAAGCAAAATTGACAACCAAAATAAATTTTTAGTCTATGACACTGTGTGCGCACAATGGTCAAATCTTGGAGGACCTTTTAAGACATGCAAAGAGTTTCGCACTTTATCCTGAAAGCAATAAAAGCTATTAAAGTAACTTAAACTGATCTATGACAAAACCAGAATTTTGCTGCTAAAAGATCACCCTGTTTGATAGTGAGGATTGTGTTTAGACTACAGAGAACCCCTTTAGACTGAAGCCAGGGAGACCAGTTGGAGTTTTACAGAATCCAGAGAAGATGATAAGTATGCATATAGACTGTACAACTGGATTGGATAGAAGCCAATGGAATTGAGAAATTAAGGTCAAACTGAAAAGATTGTGACTGATTATGGAGGTTAAGAAGGTTTCCAAAGGTGTGGCACAGGGTAAAAATTTTTAAAAATTAAAAAAATTTTAAAAGGAAAAGAGGAGAATCTGGGATGTTTCCAAGTGTTCTGGTTTGGCTAACTAGGTAGATAAACGGAACAACCATTCACTGAGAAGGACATAAAGCTGATTTAAGAAAGAGAGAAAAAGAATTCAATTTGGGGCGTGATGAGCTAGAGGTGTGGTAGACATATGTGTGTTTAGATACCAAACAACCCTTGGGAAACCACTGTGTCCCATTTTAAGCCCATACAGTTCAAGTGGGACTGACAAGACCCATCATGCTGCCCAGAGGAATCCATCCTCCTGACTCAAGAGGGAACATTTGATCCAGTCTGGGCCAATCAGAGCTTTCCCTGGGATTAACTGCCCCCCACCGCGCCCCGCCCCAGGTTCTTTTAAAAAAGAAAGAGACTTGGGCTTTTCACAGCCACGCCATCTGAAAAGATGATTAGCCTATAACTGCTTGTAGCTGTCATTGCCACACATGGGAAGAAGATGCCTGTGATCAAACCCACTCAGAGGAAAAAGAAAAAAGCTTGATGACGGTCTGTAAATTCCTGGGTTCAGCTATGTCTACCCACTTATATAAAACAATCAATTTCCATTTTTGTTTAAGCTAAACTGAATCATCATTCTGCCACTTGCAAATGAAAAAAACTGACTAAGCCTTGGTGGTGTCGAACACACAAAAAGAGTCACCCAGAAGTCATTCAAAGTACGGGAAGCCTTTGGAACTACTTGAGCAACTATCAGGGATTGGAAAGAGGGGATTTCCATTAGAGGAATAGTTAATTCAATCTTTAAGCTTCCTTCTGATTCTAAGAGTAATGTACTTAACCTTCTCTTAGAAAAATTCTTTCCTCCTCCTTTCATGGTGAAAATACTTTAATATTATTATTTCATTATATCTTCCCCTAATTAATAATTGTTATTTTAAAGGATGTGGGGTACAATTCAGGATTAGGTATACAAATGTTCATCATGCAGGTACCCTTGTTGATGAGGTGTGCCCCCCCCACCCCCGGCAGTTTCCCACTACTGCCAATCCCAATAATTATTTTTAAAGAGCCACTTAGTAGCTTTATGCTTGGACTTTGAGCAGGGAAGAGAGAGGTTAGGGAGTTATTTTCAGAATAAAAAGCACCCTCTTGGAGCACTAATCCTAGAGAATAAAAAAGCTTCAAGTTGTTTGGAGACAACTTCTTCCTCTTCTTCCTAAGATGTTCTAATAGGCCCAGTTAACTTGGGTAACATCAATCCAAGTACGAACTGATCGTGAAGTATGAGATTTGCATGGACATTTGGAATAAAAAAATTTGAAAGGATGCCTCTAAGATCAGATGCACTAGCAGCCACAGTTCTAACCACAGGGGCTCAGCTGGGAAACAAAGGGAAGTTCCCATCCCATTCAGCCCACATCAGAGACTAACCGCTTTCCCATATTCACATTATGTGTGTGTGTGTGAAACGCCTCTTCTCCAGGTAATAAGCTCTTCTGAGGGCTGAGCCTCTGTTTGAGTCATTTTGGTGTCTCTTTCCTCTTTCCTTCCAATTACCTTCCTCCCCAGTGTCTATTACAGAGTTTTACACTCAATAAGCACTAAATAAACATCTATCAAGAACATTAAAATGTAAAAATCAGAATTTTCTAGAATACCCACAATCAAATGTGCTTATCAGAAAAAGAAATCACACAGATGTTTTTGTAACAAGCAGAGCCTAAATTAGTCATTCATGATTTCTGCTGATCCTATTAGAATCACCTCTACTTAAAAAAAAAAAAAATTCAAAATATCACTGTTTTTTTTTCCACATAAGCAATATTTAAACGTGAAACAAACTTGGAAGGGGAATGAAAGCCTATAGTTGGGTCTTGATCACAAAGCGCTTTCTCTGAGTGAGTAGTCCTGCTGGCATTCCCTGCTGGCATCCCCTAGGAATGAACCCTTGCTGCTGCTTGTTACCTGATGCGTTGCATGAATAAGAAGTGTGCATGCAGAGCTTTGTGTAGTTACTCAGCCCAGAGGAAACGTGAGCGTGCAGCACCCTCTGAGTCAGCAGCGAGAAGTGATAGGTCACCCACCTACTCCACAGGGACACACTAGCTGATTCAGAAAACTCACACTCATCACAGGAAAAAGAAGCAAGTCAGCACCAAATAAGCAAGGTCTCCCGTAAATTAATCATTCTCCCTTTAATCAATCTGGGTATATCTGAGTCACAACCCTATGACAACCCTATGAGAGCTTTAGAAGAAAAACACGTGTAAACATGAATACTAATAAGGCAAAGTGTGGGGACATCAGGACAGTTGAGGGGGTCTCTGCCTTCATAAGTTATTCTTTTCCATATGAGCACATCAACCTCAGCAACCTGGGCAATATTCTCTCTTTGCATTCCTCTAGTCTTTTTGTGCAGTCGCTTAAAAAAAAAATGCTGGGCTCGATGGCTTAGCCTGTAATTCCAGTTCTTTGGGTAGCCGAGGTGAGCGGATTGCCTGAGCCTGTGTGTTCGAGACCAGTCTGGGCAACTTGGCCAGACCTAGTCTCAACAATGAATAAAAAATTAGCTGGGCATGGTAGCAAGCACCTGTAGTTCTGGCTACTTGGAAGGCTGAGGCAGAAGGATCGTTGGAGCCCAGCTGGTTAGCCACCACACTCCAGCCTTGACAACAGAGTGAGATTCCAACTCAAAAAAAAAAAAGGAGAAAGAAGAAGAGGAGGAGGAGGGGAAGGAGAAGACATTAGAATTGGAAGAAGGAGGAAGAAAATGAAAACGAGGAGGAGAAACTAATATTCCTTACATTCACCAAAATAAAGGTGTTTCTGTAAAGCTCTTATCATTAATGTATATTTATATTCCAAATATAGACATATACTTATGACCGTTTTGTTGCATAAAATATGACTCCAGGAATAGTCTGCCTGCAAGTCAACTACAGAGGCTGTCTAAACGCAGAAAGAACTATGCTCATGGATGCTGCTCAAAGTGGTGACTAAAAACTCTGGCTTTAGAGTTAGATACTCCTAAGTGGCTTCAAATAGAACCTCTACCACTTACTAGAAAAGTGAGTTCAGACATGCCATTGAAGACTTAAAGTGCTCAGTTTCCTCATCTGTTCATTGGAAATCTGTTATCGGAAATAATATCTATCTTACTGGATTTTATTAAAGGTCAGATGAGATAATGCCTATAAAAAGGTTAGCAAGGATCACGGCATTTGGTCAGTAATCAACAAATGACTGTCAGTATGATTGCTATAAAAATTGTGGGAGTGTTGACTGACTTCAGATAAGCAAGACAGGCAAAATTAGAAACACTTAGAAAGAGGTTATCCCATCGTTCTTTCGTTTTGCCTTTCTGACTCATCCAAACTAAGGTCTGAAAAACTGAATGGCCTGCAAGTGCCATTTAGTAGTTATCATTTCTCTCTTTTCTGTATTTATCTACAGTACTGGTAGCTTCACATTTGCATTGTTAATAGACCTTTCAAAGTGAACTGGCATTTAGGGGTTCGTTTTGAAGGTTCAAAACCTTACAAGTTTCCATAATGATCCTGAAATATTCAGAAACCATAAGCTACTTTTAAGACTAAAAAACATCAGAGAGAAGTGCACATTAATGTCCTGAAAAAAGAATATACCATGTCACAACACTAACAGGAACTCGGAAATGTTCCCTTAGGCCAGGCAGCAGCTTCATGTAATGTGAAGTCAGGGAATGACTGGTTGTTCAGAGAGCATGAGCATGGGAGGCGGCCAAGTCCCCCTTCCCTACCCTGGTGGTGATCTTGCAATAACATTTAACTGAGCTTCACTGTACGCCACCACTATTCTAAGTGATTTACATGTGTTAATTTATTTGATCCTTTTAGCCACTCCATGAAATAAGCACTATTTTTATGTCCATTTTATGGGTGAGAAAACATAGGCACGGAAAGATTAATGTGCTTGCCCAAAGTTACACAGCTAGTAAGGAGATTTGTCAGTATTCAAACAGGTGGCGTTAAACTCAATGTTTCTGGGATGTCTTATCATCTATAACGACTGGTGAAAGTTGTAAATGTTAAGTATATCTTGGAATTACAGTACTGTATTGTTGAAAAAACCTACAGTTATTGTGACTTACAAGGCAAAAATACACTAATGTTAGGAGGAAAAACTTTCTCTCTACCACTTGGGTCTAATGTTTGGGGGCCTGCAGATTAACTGAAGTTAGAAAAACAGGAGAAAAGACAAGGTTTATTTACATGTGCAAGTGGGAGCTGCTCACCAATGAGTAACTCTTGGAATAATGCAAAGTAAAGTTTTGTATATATCAGCTTAACAAAAGGGTGAGTTTTAGGCCTTCCATGGGAAAGTATGGAAAGTTGTTTGTTTGCTTGCTTGTTTTTTGAGTCAGAGTCTCACTCTGCCGCCCAGACTGGAATGCAGTGGCATGATCACAGCTACCACAGCCTTGACTTGCTGGGCTCAGGCGATCCTTCCACCTCAGCCTCCCAACTAGCTGGGACCATAGGCAGTGCCAGCACGCATGGCTAATTTTTTAAATTTTATTGTAGAGATGAGGTCTCGCCATGTTGCCCACGCTGGTCTCGAAATCCTGGACTCGGGCACTCCTCTTGCCTCGGCCTCCCAAAATGCTGGGATTACAGTTATGAGCCATCGTGCTCAGCCTGAGTATGGAATGTTTTATTGTGTTTTTGATGCTACTGGGAATGGGTGGTCTGTCTCCATGGCAGCTGAATCTGAAGAAACTTTGGAGAGGGGTTATTAACAGCTGCAGTTTCAGGAAGCTTTGCTTAGCCAGGTGAGGGAAAGTTCATATAAGATTTATTCCTACATCTTCGGTAGCTCAAATGTTCTAATTTAAAATAATCTTTATATGGGCACAATGGTTTGCGCCTACAGTCTCAACACTTTGGGAGACTGAGGCAGGAGGACTGCTTGAGTCCAGGGGCTCAAGACCAGCATATGCAACATGACATGACCTCAGTTTTTATTTATAAATGAACATAACAATTATAGTGAGAATTACAACTTGAAGTTTATTAAGTAAACTTGGGGAGAATCCATGTTCTCATATATTTGATAGGAGACTAGTATTAGTCAACCATTTTCAAACACCCATCATTTAAATCTCACTGGCATGATTAGTGACAAGCCACCATAAGACCTATTGTCTGTGCTGGGCTTTGGCCAAACTTCAGAGTAGATGAACTCTACTGTATTAGTCAAGGTTCTTCAGAAAAACAGAGCTGAGATAGACAGATAGATAGATAGATAGAATGCCTGGACTCAACCAGTCCTCCTGCCTCAGCCTCCCAAAGTTGAGACTATAAGCGCAAACCATTGTGCCCATATAAAGATTATTTTAAATGAGAACATTTGAGCTACCGAAGATGTAGGAATAAATCTTATATGAAATTTCCCTCACCTGATAGATAGATAGATAGACAGACAAATTGTAAGGTATTGGCTCATGCAATTACAAAAGTTGAGAAGTCCCACAATCTGTTTTCTACAAGCTAGAGACCCAGGAAAACCAATGCTTTAGTTTGAAGCCTGAGCACCAGAAAGCTGATTGTGTAGATGCCAGTCTGAAGACCTGAGAACCAGAAGTACCAGGAGTAGAAAATAATTGATATCCCAGCTCAAGCAGAGGGAAAACAAGTTCAGCCTTTGTGTTCTATTAAGGTTCTAAGGCCCTTAATGAATTTGGTAATGCCCACTTACTTTGGGGAGAGCCATCAGCTTACTCAACCCACCAATTCAAATGTTTAGCTCTTCCAGAAATGTACTCACAGATACACCCAGACATAATGTTTAATCAGATATCTAAGTATGCCATGGTCCAGATAAGTTGAAACATAAAATTAACAATTATATCCACCAAATCAGACCCAGTATTTTGAGGCCCTCTTCTCAAAATGTTTTTCTGCCTACCCTGACGTCCTTTATTTGTTCAGTGAACAGCAAGAGTTGAAACTGGCAACTCCCCCAGTAGACTTCAAAGACTTGACCTAGAAGAAGGAAACCCTTCTAGGAGTATTTTATTCATTCTTAAACCAACTCAACAAATATTTATTAAGCATATACATGGCACAGATATCATTCCAGGTGCCAAAAATACAGTCAGCTCTCTGTATCCATGGGTTCTGCATTTGTTGATTCAACCAACCACAGATATCAAAAAATATATTTTTTAATTGAATGGTTTTGTCTGTACTGAACATACAGATTGTTTTTCTTGTTGTTATTCCTTAAACAATACAGTATTGCAAGAGTTAATTGTGAGTTTAAGAAGACTATGCCCAAAGATAATTTCACCTAAGTAGCTATAGAAGATGTATTTGCATATCATTCTGTGAGGCATGACTTTTCATTTAGATCAAATGTCTGTTCTTGCAAATCAGTTTTGCCCATTTTCATTTCAAGTGTTTTTTCCAATGTGTGAAAAGTAAAGTGATGGTTAATAGTGTGTTTATTCATTAGCAGAAGACCTTTTGTATTAGTAGTAGTAGATACTCCAAGTTTCAAAATTACATTAATTCTAATAGTGATTTAGTTATTTAATTCATTCGATAAAATACAGTAACATTTTTAGAGAGTCATGCTGTAAATGATGAAATATTTGATTCTATTGTGAATGCTATTGTAAATTTCATTAAAGTTCAGCATTAAAAATTAAATTATTTGTGATGATAATACAGAAACAAATATTTGTGGAGCGTAGTGTTATGATTTTAAAAAGTGTTTCTACTAAATGAAGAAACTGGAGCAGACATGTTCTAGGAATTAGTTCTGGTTCTCCCATAGTTCAAAATTGCATACAAAAATGTGTTATAGAGTACTGATTGACTGGACGTGGTGGCTCAATCCTGTAATCCCAGCACTTTGGAAGGCCGAGGTGAGAGGATTGCCTGAGCCAACGGCTTCGAGACCAGCCTAAGCAACATGGCAAGACCTCATCTCTACAATAAATAAAAAAAATTAGCCAGTTGTGGTGGTGCACACCCATGGTTCCAGCTACTTGTAAGGCTGGGACAAAAGGATGGCCTGAGCCCAGCAAGTCAAGGCTGCAGTGTCCGTAAACATGCCACGGCACTCCAGCCTGGGCAACAGAGTGAGACTCCAATTCAAAAAAAAGAGTACTGATCATAACAAAAACATTTTATATTTATACAAAGTAACTGAACTGCTAAATAACTGAACATAAAAAATATCTCAGCATAGTGGTAAGTTCTTTCTCTCTTTATTGTCTGGCATAAATTGGAGTTTAGAAGTGTATTTTTGAAATATTACTTTGTAAGTCAGTGTCCTACAATGATATTGTACTTTTTGTAAATGAGTCCTCTAAACTTTGGTTGTATTTTGTTTAGAATCAGCAGGAGAAGTCTTTAATCAAAACAGTCAATCCATGGAGAACCAAGACATCTTCAAATTTTGAGACTTTTCACAATTTGCAAAGTTTAGAAATAAAGCTTACAAAACATGAAGGCATTGAGATTGATCCCTACAAAAGCGATAAGGAACTGAATGTATTAAGTGATGAGAGCTCATTCATTACAAAAGATTTAATTGTGAAATTTTGTAATAGTGTTCTGGACTATTTTAACTTGTAGGATATATATGTCAGTAAATCTCTTTTTTATTGGATAAATTCATATTTTATACAGAGGTGAAAAGAAATTGAGAAGACCTATGTTTTCTGTTGTTGTTGTTTGTTTTGTAAATTTTATTTTATTTTATTTTAAAGTTGTGGGGTACAAGTCAGGATTGCGGACATAAGTGGTTTAAGTACAGACGAAGTTTTGGGCCTCCCACTGGACCTCAGAAGGCCTATGATTTTATAGTATAAAAATGTGTACAACAATCAAGAGAATTATAATCTGTGATAAGTATATTTGAGAGTTTTGACTTAAAAATTGAGCCTGAGCACTGGGGCTCACTTGTGTAACCTCATCACTTGGGGAGGCTGAGTCAGGAGGAACTCTTGAGCCCAGGAGCTCAAGGCCAGCCTGGGTAACACAGTGAGATGCCAACTCTACAAAAAATAAAAGCAAAAATAAATTAGTCAGGCATGATGGTGTGAGTCTGTGGTACCACCTACTCAGGAGGTTGAGGTGGGAGGATCACTTGAGCCCAGGACTTGGAGACTGATATAAGCTATGATTTTGCTCCACTGCAGTCCGGCCTGGGCAGCAGAGCAAAACCCAACCTCTAAAAAATTTTTTTTAATTATTTGAAAATAAAGATCATTTGAATGGAGGGGAAAAGGCAATAACTGTAAACAAAGTGAGCGCAAATATTTAAACGTATATAAATTAGCCAGGCACGGTGGTGCGTGTCTGTAGTTCCCAGCTACTTGGAAGGCTGAGGCAGAAGGATCACCTGAGCCCAGCAGGTCGAGGCTATAGTGGCCGTGAGCATGCCACTGTACTTCAGCCTGGGCAACACAGTAAGACTCCAACTAAAAAAAAAAAGAGTATGTTTATAATTTAAGATACTGTGTTTTACACATAAGAGTAAACATGTGTAACAATTTCAAACTTTAACTGATAAAATGCAACATGGAATCACATTGCAAGCAATTTTGTGAAGAAGTTCCAGATAATAAAACCATGTCTGAAAAAGTACATTCTTTAGATAAATAATGGCAAGAAGAACAACCAACGACTCCCCTTCAAGTGTGTGAAGATCTGCCAAGAATAATTATTTTGCTTATGTTGTTTTTACTGTTCAGAAAATCAATAAAGTGATGATTCATTGTTTTCTTCACTGTACATAAACAACCGATTTTTTATTTTAGAGAGAATTTTTAATATAATTCTAAAATAACACTTGAAAAAAAAACTTGCATAAATCCACCTAATGCATTAAAACTGATTTGTTAACAAGCAATTATTTTAATAATTGTATAATTTTACTCATCAAACTGTACCTTATAGAGTCAATTTTATAGGATATAAATTATGTTTCAATAACTCTGATTTTTTAGAAATTACACAATGCATCTTACTTCTTCACTCTCAAAAGTATCCTGACTTAGATAATAAGTTATATGTTCACCTGTTCACAATGAAAGACTTAAAAGAGTTGCCTAAAATCTCTGTCTGTCCCCTCCCGTGTCCCTTTACTCTTCAGTTCTCTTCAGTTATATTTTCCACTTCATTGCTCCACGGAAACCATGTTTTTCAAGACACTGATGTGCGTTTTGCCAAGTAAACATCCTGCCATGTTTATTCAATCTTTACCCAGCATGCAACACGGTTAACCAATTCCATTTTCAAACACGGTCTCCTATTGGCTTCCTTGACACCACGTGGTTCTGAGTTTCCCCTGGATCACTGCTCACTTCTTCCCATTCTCTTTTTCCCACTGTTCTTCCTGGACTCCAACTATTGGAATGACCCTAGACTCTGTCCTACATTTCCTTTCCCTAGGTGACCTCATCCTGTCCTATGGCTTCAAACATCTTCTATATGCTGATAACTAGCAAAAAAATTTTTTTGAGTCAGAGTTTCACTCTGTCACCCAGGCTGGAGGGCGATGGCATGCTCAAGGCCACCACAGCCTTGACCTGCTGGGCTCAGTCAATTCTTCTGCCTCAGCCTTCCAAGTAGCTGGAACCACAGGCATGCACCATGCCACCAAGCCTGACTAATTTTTCTTGATTTATTGTAGAGGTGAGGTCTCGCCAAGTTGCCCAGGCTGGTCTCGAGCCCCTGGGTTCAGGCAATTCTCTTACCTCTGCCTCTTACCTCTGCTGGATTTACAGTTTTTTGTTTTAGTTTTTTGCTTTTGCTATTGGTTTTTATGAAGTTTTTTTTTTTTTTAATTTTATTCTCCGTTGATCAAGACAGATCAGATTCTGAAGGAATCTTCTATTTTTATTTAGTTATTGTATGATTATTATTTTTTGGAGTCAAAGTCTCACTCTGTTGCCCAGATTGGAGTACACTGGTACAATCATAGTGCACTGCAGCCTGGACATTCTACACTCAGATTATTAGTTCTTTTTTAAAAATATTTTATTTTAAATATTTGGGATACAATTCAGTGTTTTTTGTTTTTTTGTTTTTTAAGACGTGGGATACAATTCAGGATTAGTTATGCAAGTGGACATTGTATAGGTACCCTTAATATAACTAGCAAACTTATAAATCTAGTTCATGTCTTTCCTGTGAGCTCCAGAACTGTATATCTAACTGCCTACTGTACCTCTCTAATATAATCTCTCCTGTGTCTTTTAATTGCAATAATAATAAAATACAAGCACAAAATCATTGACTACAAGACCCTGCATAGTCTGGTCCCACTCCTGCTTCTCTTCTTTACCCGTCTCCCCCTACCTCTTACTGTTCCATTCACACCGGCCTTCTTTCCTTTCCTTGAGCTGACCAATAGAATGGCTGGCTCTTTCTCATGATCTAAGTCTTCACTCCATGGCTCCTTCTTAGAGAGACCTTCCCCAGTCAGCCTATCTAAAGTAGCCTACCCACTTCCCAATCAGCCACAGTCCCTTTGTAGCAGGCTGAAGTTTGGCCTCCCACCCCTGGAACCTGTGAAGGTGACCTTATTTGGAAAAAGCTTCTTTGCAGATGTAAATATGTTATGGATCTCTAGATTAGGTCATCCTAGATTTAGGGCCTAAATCCAATCGCAGGTGGCCCCATAAGAAGAACAGAGGTAGAGACACGGAGAAGGTAATGGGAAGACAGAGGCAGAGATTGCAGTGGTGTTTCTACAAGCCAAGGAGTGCCAAGGGTTGCCAGCAATTACCAGATCCTGGAATGAAATTTTCCTCAGAGCCTCCAGAAGGAACCAACCTGGCACACCTGGTTGGTTTTAATTCTGGCTTGTAAAACCATTGATTCTAGATTGATTTTGGATTCTGCCTGTAAAACTATGAGAGAATAAATTTATGCTGTTTTTAAACTTTCCAAGTTGTGATAATTTGTTCTAGCAGCTCTAGACAACTAATACACCTCTCTAACATAGCCCTGCTTGACTTCTTTCATACCACATCTCAATGTTTAATGTCATCTATTTAGCTATGTGTTTACTGGTTTATTTTTGGCTTCCCTCCTCCAACATGTAGGCTCCATGAGGAAATTTGTGTCATATTTTTCACTGGATACCTATGCCTAAC
Organism: Tarsius wallacei; assembly: GCA_963574415.1. NCBI lineage: Eukaryota > Metazoa > Chordata > Mammalia > Primates > Tarsiidae > Tarsius > Tarsius wallacei. The sequence continues at coordinate 12,472 of CAUYQG010087578.1, forward strand.
TCAGAACAGTATCTCCAATGTAGTCAAAACTCAACAAATATTTGTAGAATGAATGAATGTCATTTCAACACTTACCTCCTCCTGAAAGTGTTCACAGATCTTTCTCTTTCACTTGACTTAAGCTCTTTGTAAATGGAAACCCTGTCTATTTTATTCACCACTTTACCCCTCCCAAGCAATCAATATAAAGCCGTTGGTCCACATGTATTGTATATGTATGTGGCATCTAACGTATCCTAGGCATTGTCACAGTCCACTCTCTAAACACAGTTCCCTCATTTACTTCTCAGAATACTATCACAATTTATATATTATTGTCTCTGTTTGATAATGGGGAAAGTGAAGCTGAGAACAGTTGAGTAAATTGGAGAGATCACCATGTTAATAAGTGATGGAGGTCAGGCGCAATGGTTCATGCCTGTAATCCCAGCACTTTGGGAGATGAAGATGAGAGGATTGCCTGAGCCCAGGTGTTCGAGACCAGCCAGGGCAACTTGAAAAGACTTTGTCTTTTCAATCAATCAAAAAATTAGCCAGGTGTGGTGGAACGCACCTGTAGTCCCAGCTATTTGGAAGGCTGAAGCAGAAAGATTACCTGAGCCCAGCAGGTCAAGGCTGCAATAGCTGTGAGCATGCCACCTCACTCCAGCTCAGGAGACAGAGTGAGACTCTGACTTTAAAAAAATAAATAAATAAATGATGGAGTCAGGATGTAACCCCAAGTCTCTCTGATTCCAAATATCAAGACTAGGCCGGGCTGGGAGGCTCAGCCTGTAATCCCAGCACTTTGGGAGGCCAAGGGGAGCGGATTGCCTAAGCCCATGGGGTTCTAGACCAGCCTGGGCAACTTGGTGAGACCTCGTCTCTACAATAAATAAAAAATTAGCCGGGTGCAGTTGCATGCGCCTGTAGTTCCGGCTACCTGGAAGGCTGAGGCAGAAGGATCTCCGGAGCCCAGCAGGTTGGCACTGGGGTGGCCGTGAGCCACTGCACTCCAGCCTGGGTGACAGAGTGAGCCTCCAACCAAAAAAAAAAAAAAATCAGGACTATCCAATGGAACTAGTCTGTTAAACAATAAAAATCTCTATGCATTTAAAAAGAAAAAAGTATATTGATATATTTAATTTTTTTAAAAAATGACTTCCTCACTCAACTTCAAATGCCTAGTATTCCACAAAGAGAGTGTTATTCCTCTGTCTTAAACAGAAGTTTGTCCAATACCACTGGTGAACACTCATGTCCAATCACATCTGCCATGGACACTTCCAAAGAGCAGGTTTGTCAGATAGAAGAACACCTGGGAGGCTGGATTTATTGTAATCAGTTTAATAGTTTACAAAGCTCAATGTGAAGGTCATGAGCATGTGGGGGTGGAGATGCTGTTTGAAATGCAGATTCCTGGTCACTCACAGGATCAGCTTTGAGCCTAAAATTTGCTTTTTTTTAAAGTATTAATTTTTTTTTTTAAGCGATGGTGTCTTTTTATGTTGCCCAGGCTGGTCTCAAACTCCTGGACCTTAAGCTATCCTCTCACCTCAGACTCCCAAAGTGTTGGGATTACAGGCATGAAGGATGATACCCCACCCTGCACCCTGCTAGAATCCACTTTCTTCACTGCCAATGACAAGTGCTCTCCTGCAGGTGGTCATTAAAGCAGGCATCATGAGAGCAGCATCAGAAGGAAAGGGGGTACAGCAAGGGGCACCTGGAAATGCCAAAGTCAGCCTCTGCTGACTTCTCGGCTGTGCCAGGGCTGGCTCTGGTCAGAGGTGTAATTAGTGCGGGTAAAGTGATTTCATATCTTGGGTGGAAAGTCATCCGAGCATGCCAAATATCAATATTGTGTTTCATCTGAGAGTCTCTGTTCGCTTTCTCCTGCCACACCTTTCAAACTGTGGTGATGGGAACAATAACAAGTCTGTGTTATTTGGCCTCAGCAGAGCTAATTCTTATATATCTCCTAAAAATCATGTGTTCATTTAAATTTATAAGCATGATATGCCTGGAAAAAACAAGCAATGGTAGATATTTAGTCTTTGATCTTTCTCCATGAATGTCCTTTGTCTTTTTTAACCTTAAAAATATGCTTTATGTGGTACATTTCTGCTAATCCTAGAGGGTCTCACATTTTTATTTATCTCTCAGCATTAAATTCCATAAGAGTTACAGGTGGAAATGGGATATGGTTTCACTACTATTATGTTATTTTATAAGTAAGCAACATGGATCAGAATAAAAAGGGAAAAGTTAATCACAATGAAGAAACAAAAGTAAGTTGATCTCTGAATCCCTTTATCAAAGAGAAGTGATAAAGGTGGAAGGGGAACTATAGTCTGCCTTCCTATCTGTGGGATCCCACATCCACAGATTCATTCTGAGGGATCCCAGTGCTTTGGGAGGCCAAGAGAGAAGGATCACTTGAGGCCAGGAGTTGGAGGCTGCAGTGAGCTCTGACCGTGCCACTGCACTCCAGCCTTCCAGCCTGGGTGACAGAATGAGACCCTGACTCAAAGGAAGGATGGAAGGAAGGAAAGGAGGGAGGGAGAAATGGAGGGAGGGGAGAGAGAGCAGGGAAGGAGAGAGAGGGAAAGGGAGAGAGGGAGGAAAAGAAGGAAGAAAAGAACAAGACAGAAAGAAAAAAGCAAAACTTTAATTTGCCACTCACCAAGAACTATGTTGAATCCACACCAGCGAAGTGATGTGTAGGCAATGCATTAGTGATTATAAGTAATCAAGAGATTATTTAAAGTATACAGGAGGATATGCTAGGTTATATACAAATACGACGCTGTTTTACATTATAGACTTGCGTATCCATGGATTTGGGTATCTGCAAGGGGTCCTGGAACTAGTAGACAGAGAATCTAGTCCTGTTTATGCCCCTTGCTGGCTGTTTGGCCTAAAAAAAAAAGTGGACTTTGAGACTTGAAGTTCAATTAGATGATTGCTGATACCCTCTCACAAACTAATCTTGCTAAGTATGTCTGATTGCATCCTTCTTTCAAGAAGAATTCAACAAAATACAGTGAAACAGAAATGCAGCCAATTCTTGGTTAGCTCTTCTAATAGAGGAAGGTATTACTGCAAATCATCCAAAAACGATGTCTATCTGCCAGTTTAATGAAGATGTAATGAAGCTACAATCAGCAGATCCAATACAAGATCTGAGAATCTTCTCAATCTTTTCATCATTCAAAACATTTGCCTGAACTGAGCACAGTTGTCTTGGCTTCTTTTTTATATAGCTCATACCTAATCAGGAGAGAAATATAAGTGGATATTTTGCTTCAGAAATGCTTTCCTGTTAGCTGAGTTGAATATTTAAAGACAGACCTCACCCCCTTTCTAATTTTCTAATGGATTACAGATTGAGCTAACAGATAATCAACCAATAAATGGACACTGTAGTATTTATGGAGCAGCTACAAAAAGCACCATGGGAAATTCCAAAGACTATTATTCAGGGTCCCCCAGCTTCCTGGGAAAACACTAACACACCTGACATATATACAGAGTATGCCTCATTACAAATATTTCTAGATGGAGAAAAGGAAATAATCTCCATTAAAAGAGTCTAACTCTATAATCTATATGGTGAACTAAATAAAAGATGTGAATAAAACCCCCAAATTTGGTACACTCCTTGACTGACTAGCTGATACTTTCACCATCACACTGCTCGAAAGCTGGATCAAACTGCTCTTTGCTAGGAAGACAGTGTAATGTTATTCAAGATGAATTTCAGAGACAGCTCAGAAGCACTTTTAAAAAATCTGATTTTCAAGTTCCCAAAAGGAGTCAATTTTTTAAGAAGAGTCCTTTAACATGTTTTTGAAATCTTTTGTAACCTCTAATGAAATATTTTTAAATTGGACTGGACAAGGAACAGAGATTCTTAATGGCAGTTTTGCATCTTGCTTGAAAATTAACTAGGAAAAAGAACAAATCCTATGGGTTTTGACTTCTTAGAGGTTTTTTTTTTTTTTTCATAAACAAAAGAGAAGGTTCTTATAATGGAAAACTAGTTCCAAGATATACAACTTAAGAGAAATATGGGAAAGGAATTATTTTTCTCCAAAATACTTTCCTTCCTTCTCCTTGCTTAAATGGTTATTGCGGTGGATTTTTTTTTTCCCCTGATAGAACAATAGACTCTTATTTCCACAAAATAAACCGTGCAAGCAATCAAAAAATACTTTTCTAATGGAAGACAGATAAAAAAGGAAGAGCGAGAAAACCCACTCCCTAACAAAAACAAAGAATATCTCCAGCACTATAGTTCATATTCAAATGGAAGGAAATAAAATGAGCTTTTAACATAATGATTTTACTGTTTAGAAAGTACCTCCCCATTTTCACATTTTAAAATACATGCAAAACCACTCAGAGGTATTGGAGGGAGTGTGAGGAAGATCAGAGAACAAGCATTCCTTGGCACCCAAGCTTCCCTGTGCCACAGGCATGGAGGGGTTGTGAAATAAAAAGTTGTTCCTCAAACAGGAAGATATGTCTTGTGTCCCTTGAATACCAGGACTTCTGTCTGAGTTTCGTTATCAAATAGGTGATCAGAATATTCACTGCAGATCTAGCTGTGGGTGAAATCGTGAAGTCATAGGAGATAGCTCTGTTTGGTGAGTGCCTACTGTGCACTAGATATTCACACAGTATTGAATTCAGTCTTCACAACGGCTTCCAAAGGAAAATACAGCCTTACAGATACGGAAACTGAGGCCCAAATGCTTAGCAATTATCCCATGGCCACACGACTTACAAATGGATTCAAGAGTTGAATTCTGTTACTTCTGCCTCAAAAGCCTTGGGTCAACCTTTTTCCCTCCCCACCACCATCTCCCCACCTATCCAGAGTTCTCACACTTCTCTAGGTCTTCCTGTCATGGAGGAAATAAAAACAATCCACATAACTTGCTAATGATTTAACATGTTATCTATCCAAGAATTGTACTGGAGAGAATAATATTTTAACTTGGGTCTCCAGTGGCAATCTTTCACAGCATCTGGAAAGGAAGGATTTTTTAAGGCTGAGGTGAAATTTGAACACCTCTCAACTCTGGGGTCAGGAACATGGGAGTCTAAAAGAAGGGTGACCCGAGTCATTGTGTAGGGCATTGTGTCATGACTGTTTGCATGGCTGTGCAGGACCAGACTCCAACTATCAACTGCTAACAACTAAAGAGGCCTTATTGATCATCTCAGTCCAGCATCTGCTTATTTTAAAGAAGGGGAAAAGGTAATCCTGTTATGTTAAGTAACTGCCTTATTAATAGCAAAGCTACAATTATAATTAACATTTCAGGTAGGGAGAGAATAAAAATGGAGCAAGAGTGAGGAAACCAAGGCACAAAAGAGACAAATTTCTTGAACTTCTAAGTTAGGTCTAGCGGTGGATGCTTTAAAAAATAATAATAATAAACCCATTCCAACTAATGTGACAACTCAAAAAGTTAAAAATTGACTTGTTAAATGAAATGAAGTTTATCTCAAAGATGTGGACCAGAATCACAATCCAGGTACAAGTATTTCCTCTCAGAATAGAGTAATGGATATTCCAGCTTCAAGATCAATCTTCCAAGCATCATGGGTCCAATTATTCCTCTAGGTTCAGAAATATTTGTAACTTTTAGAAGGAAAATAAACAGTTTTGGAAATTCTTTTCAATCTCCTAATTGCCCAGCACTAGTTAGCAAGCAGTAGTGATTTTCAAACTGTGGTTCCTCAGTTTTCGGGGAAAAGTTTCAGAAATTCTAGAAACCATTTGATTTGCTGATTACCACATTCCCTACCTGAGGACAAAGAGAAGTTAATAACCGGGGGGTTCACATAATTGAAGAGAAGTAGGGAGCCAGTTGCCTCACTGGCTTATTAACAACTTCTTGGACTTCTACACCCAAACCATGACTTAGTCCCAAGGTTTGCCTTGAGAAGATAGGGTTCCAGTGCTTTAGGAAAAAGACTGTTAAGTACCAAGTTACACAAGGAGTTCTGTAGCTCCTGAAAGCTACAGAAAGTTCCCTGAGAGAAGTTTCTGCTTTGGGGATATTCATGCTGAGCAAACTGCTCAGGATAGTAATCACAGCCATCATTGCTATGAATACCCAATCTAAAATCGCTGTGCAAAACATGGACAACTGAGGCACAGATTTTCATCAAACAATGTTATTTTGTTAAAAGAATGAAACAGATGCTGGTATAAGCACTAATGCAAAGCTTAAGAGCTGAAGATGAGGAACCTTGATTCAAAAGATTTGGATTTTGTGTTTAAAGCATAATCATTTTTCTGGAAAGTCATTGGCTAAGATTCCTCCCTCCACAGCACAGAGTTGCAGAAAGTACTCATTACTAATTGGACTTGAGAACCACTCTGAATCTTCTTTGCTATGCTCCCTCTATAAGAGATGTCAACACCCACTTTCTTATTGAAAGAAAGGCAAGAGTGAACAATATTTTTAAAAGATATAGCGTGTTTTATTTTCAAATATTAAAAGGTGGCATATAGAAGCCTGTGTGTTCTACCCAGGCATTTCTTAATAACAGGTCACAATTCCCTGGGAGTTGAGGAAAGTTTTCATGGGTGCTGTCACACTAAAGGGTCTTTCAGAAAGCTTGTGCTGAACACAAGCAGTAATAAGAAGAATGGGAAGACAAGATATCAGTAGAAAGTGGATATACCAACCAGAGAGGAGAACTACAGACCAGAGAAATGTCCCGCCCTTCCGCTCAGACCCATGCCCCATGTTTGTGATGCAAAAAGATACCACAGCCTGACTTCAGCCTGACCTTTTAGTTTAACCTTATAGGGTGTACATAGAATTGACAGTAATCTATGAAGTCAGAAATGGTTGCTTGGCCTGGAAAGATATTTGAGGTTAGCCTCATGAAGCCTCACTCCAACACACTATGTCAGCATCAGAGATAACTGGTATTGGTTGCGCTGATGGCCACTGTACCCCAGACACGCCCACCAAAGAGGACTCCATCTTAGAGCATAGAAAGTGCCAATATCATCCGAGGCATTGCTCATCTCATGAAAGAAGGCAGTCTTCCAGAGGCCGCACAGCTTGTTGTTGAGTTATTGGAAGATTCCAGATTCTTCACACAAGGCACACTGAGGATGCCTAACACCCAATTTGAAGGTGGTGCCCAAATATTACACCATCTCTTCCTGTAATTTTGAAAGTGAGCCTATTTCACTTCCAATTTTTTTACAGAAAAGATTTCTCCACTTAATTTTTTTTCATTTCAACAGTCATCAATTGAGTCCCCATTGTATGTCAAGTATATAGGGAGATGTGGTTCCTACGATAGAAGAGAAACTAAAGTCATAAACAAATACATTACAAAATGTGTGATAAGTACAATGAGAAAAATAAATGTAGGTGCTAGAGGTGAGGTAGGGACAGAACTGAGTAACTTTTTAAAAATCAGTTTCTAAGTAGAATTCCTTTCCTAAAAGAATTCTCTTTTAGTTATTTGATACGGGTTACTAATGGAATCCCTGACTAGGATACTAATTTCCTACATAAACCCACCATTTAAGCATCCAGATTTTACATTAATACGGCAGTCAGTCATTCAACAATGATTTGAGCACCTACTATGTATGCAACTAATTCGTCTTTTGATTTCCTGATCATGAACCAATGGTTTGATGAACCTCAAGATATCTGGAAAATTTCAATTCTTGAGCAGAAATATCTAAGTCTCCTGCTTGTTATTCTTTGCTCAGCTCTCTGGAAAGAATTCTGCAAGAGTCCGGGTGAGACATCTAAAATAAAAATAAAAACCACCTTACCGATCCAGGGAAATTTTACATCAGCATATCAAATTATATCCAAATAGCCAATATGAAAATTGCTATCCAGGTTTCATAGCATAATCAAACAATAACAAGAAAAAAAAAAGTTCCTTCAAAATACGATCTAGGTAAGATAACCAACAATGTTTATCTTCCCCTGAGCTATTGTGATGATTAATAAGATAATGTTCACAAAAGACTTTGAAGGAGTCGTGTAATGTACTTTGAAGCATTATCATTTTTTTATTAATGAGTTTTGATTCTGACAGCTGCCAGTTGTACCGCAGCCATGGTAAACCCTTGGTCGTCGCCCCAAAGGAAGGGAAATATGATACGAGAGAGCAGATAGTGTGTGGTGGCAGATACGCTCGCTCCAGGAGAAAGCCAGGTCCTGCTGGAGACAGAAGCTGTAAGTAAATTCGCTAGAAAACTATCTATCAAATAAAAAGTTAAAGTGACCCACTGTGTAAGATAAGGTTCAGTCAGATGTTAATGACCAGTTCTAGGAATTTAGACTTATCCTACATGCATTGAGGGGCAGGTAGTGTTAGGATGCGACCTAAGCTAGCAAAGAAGGAAACGCAGGCTGGATCCACATAGAAAAACGTAAACAGACAACCCAGGGGTGCCTAAACCAATGCACCACAATTCATTTATTCACTCAAGTATCCTATGCCAACTATTAAGCACTTCTATGTGCCCGGCAAATGCTAAATGTTAGGGATAAAAAAATAATAATAATAAAATAGCTTCTGCTTTCAAGGGGCTCACATTTCAGTGAGGGACAGGAGGAGAAGCAGGTAAGGCATGGAAACAAATACTTAATATTGAAGAATTGCAGAGTATACGGACAGTTTAAAGAGTGGACTCAGAGAAAGAAGTGCTCTGATTTCAGGGAAGGGAGGGCATTGGAGAGATTCAAGAAAGAACTGTGTCTTAAGGAAGGACAGGGCAGGGACGGGCATTTCAAGCAGAGGGAACATCCATCACATAGAATACCTGTGAGCAGCATCCCCTAGAGTTGTGCCAGGGATCACGGCAGATGCAGTGACCCTGGAGATGGAAAAAAGTTAAAGTGACCCACTGTGCAAGATAAGGTTCGTTAGACTTATCCTACATGCATTGAGAACCCAGAAGACTCTTGATGCATTTTTTTTTTAAGCCAGCAAGTAACATGATCATATTTGTGATTTGGAGAGATTTCTCCAGTATAAACATGAAATTTGGGTTGGAGAGAAGGTTGGGCTGGAAGGCCAGTGAGGAGCTTGTTGTAATTGTCCTTGTGAATGATTCCAAGGGATACAGAAGAAGAAACAAAGATAACACGTGTAAAGGAGGAAATGTCACACTTGGATACAGATAAGTGTGGGCATGTGGGCCGGGAATGGGAATCATCTGGAAGTCATTCTCAGGTTTGTGATTTGTGGGGCAGGTGAGTGCAGAATCAGACACCAAGAGAAGCAAAGGGAGAAGGGGCAAGCCAGTGGGGCAGGAAATGCATGTTTTTCTTCTTTTTTTTTTGAGTTGGAGTCTCACTCTGTCACCCAGACTGGAGTGCAGTGGCCACTCCCAGCCACCGCAGCCTCGACCTGCTGGGCTCCGGCGATCCTTCCGCCTCAGCCTTCCGAGTAGCTGGAACTACAGGCGCACGCCACCACGCCCGGCTAATTTTTTGATTTATTGTAGAGATGAGGTCTCGCTTGCCCAGGCGGGTCTTGAACCCTCAGGCTCAGGCAATCCACTCACCTCAGCCTCCCAAAGGCGCAGGATTGCAGGCTGAGCCACCGTTTTCTTCTTTTATGTTCCTTATTTTGGTGACTAACCTTGCCACTCATCCTGGCCCCAAGGAACCCATGCACCTCAAAGTGCATTGTGTGTCAGAAAGAGAAGGAATGTCAGGCAGAAGAACAGGGAATCCACAAATAATTCTCTCCTACTTCTCTCTTGGGTTTATCGTTGCTCATGCTGTGCTGGAATATGCATTCATAGGGTTCCAGTTGTTTTAGGGGCAAATTTCAAACAAAGCCCCTGTCACTCCCCTTTTGGATACCTTAATAGTGCCTAAGTGAAAATAAAGGTTCAAATTAAGTTCAGAAAACTTTAAAACACTTTTTAATGATGAAACTTTAGTACTAAGGTTTACTTTCTTTCATGTGTTAAACATTAACTTGAATTTTGTAAAAATTAGGAGTTCTAGCAGGTTGTATTTATACTTGCCAATTAAAAACATGCCTACAGTAATAAATATCTCAAACATCCTCAAAATGACAGATATATTTCCATGACATAGACTTTAGAAAGTGAAGAAATATCCCAATATGGTTTGCCTACCATAATTATAGGAATATCCTACTTTCAAACAAATCAAATGTCCCCAAATTTTTTATTTTAAAACTGAAAATGTGGGACATTATAATAAAAGGATTCATCATTTAAAGAAATAGCCTGTGTGGGGAAACTCAAAATGTGATTTGTTAAAATTTGATTTAGTATTCTCTAAAGTAAAAAAGATGTGAAGAAATCACAGTAAACTGTTAAAACTGCCAAGTTCTGTTGTGTTAAAACATGATTTAAAATGTTTAGGAAAATTTTTAATGTTGTGTAAGAAGTGGAAGACAAGTTGCAAAATGCTGAAAGAGGTTAGCTAGGAAACTCCAAATAAAATCAAGCATGTAGCACACATAGCCTGTGAACACCCTGAATCCCCTATATATGTTAGCTTCTCACCTATTCCCTCCCCATGTGTCCAGATATGCAAACATGTTTACTAGTTAGGTGAGACGGGAGAGCAGCTGATGGCCACATCTTGTTGCCTGGGTAACCAAGAGCCTCAGGATAAGACCACCACTGGCAACTAGAATGGTTGGAACTTCTTAATTTTTCCTCAATAAAAGTAAAAGGGTACAGGGGTTTCGAGCCTATGAAAGTAAAACTTTTTTCTTCTTTCAAAAGGAGATACAGAAGAGACAGAGTTAAAGATAGCCTTGCTCACATAATATTGGGTGAGTTAAAGATGTAACTAATGCCTCCCTCTAATAAGTTTCTAATTTAAAATGTTTAGCAATCATAGCAAAAACACAATGCATTCTCTGAACACAAACAGCCTGACAAATTTCTGCTTTTGGAAAACACTCAAGGCAATTGAGGAACATTTTCTAGTTAGCATAGGTAAGGATGATGGCATTAAGTTGTCTTTGAGGCCAGGCACAGTGGTTCACACCTGTAAACTCAGCACTTTGGGAGACCAAAGCAGAAGGATTGCTTGAGCCCAGGAATTCGAGACCCACCTGGGCCACATGGTGAGACACTGTTTCTACAAATATCAAAAATTAGCTGGACATGTTGGCTCATGCATGTAGTCCTAGCAACTCAGGAGACTGAGGTGGAAGGATCATGTGAGTCCAGGAGTTCAAGACTGCTATGAGCTGTGATCATGCCATTACACTACAGCCTGGGGGACAGAGTGAAACCTCAACTCCAAAAAAAAAAAAAAATAGTCTTTGAAAATAGTAGCATTTAGTACAGTGACAAAGCTAGCCATCCATACCAAAGTTGGCATATGTTTTACTGGTTTTATGAACAGTCTCACATTATTAAGCATGCATATACTTGTATATAAAACAATTTTCCTTACTTTGAAGTTGTATTAGTTTCGTACGGCTGCTATAACAAAGTACCACAAAACAAGTGACTTAAAACAACTGGAATTTATTCTCTTACAGTTTTGAAGGATAGAAGTTCAAAATCAAAGTTGACCACGGGGCTATTCTCCTTCTAAAACCATGGATAAAACCTTCCTTGTCTCTTCCTAGCTTGTGGTGGTGGCCATTAGTCCTTGGCATTCCTCACAGCTGAATCACTCCAGTCTCTGCTTCTGTCTTCACACAGCATTCTCCCTGTATCTCTCTAGGTCCAGCTGTCCCACCTCCTATAAGGACCCTAGTCATATTGGATGGGGGCCCACCTTAATTGAGAATGACCTCATTTGAACTTGATTGTATCTGCAAAGACCTTATTTCTAAATGAGGCCACATTCACAGGTGCTAGAAGGGACTTCAGCATACTCAGTAACAGCTCCCTTAATGATGTCTCAGTCTGATTTCATAGTTGTTGGGCCCTTGTATTTATCAGTACCAGACAGTTTCACTTTGGTTTGTAAGATCCGGTCCAGTTGATATAATTATCTGTAATCCAAATTTTGTTTCTCCCACTTAGAGTCTATTTCACAGCCTCCACGGTCTACAGGTGAGGAGGTGAGGAACAGATGCTACTTTTGTCTCATACCCTCTCCTTTCTCTCAGAATTTACCTCTCTGGTGTTAGGTTGAAACGGAAGGAAAGGAAAATGCACGTGGCTTCTCACATGACTGCACATGATAAGACCACAATGGTCTCCATGAATGGGCTTTTTTCACAGGAACTGACATGGCATCAAAGTACATGTGTAGTGGCCATTTGCCTCGGCAGCGATGTCTCTTTGGAGATTCAGTGACATCTTCCGGGTGAACCTCGGCAGGTGGGAACCCCCACATTCCCCAAGTGGCATATCTCCTGGCTCAGTGTTGTCGTGGTTCCCAGCAAACCTGAAGTTCTGTTCCCGTCAACCATCTAACATCACTCAACTCTGGGGCAACAAACAAGAGGAAGGCCCATTTTATGTGCATCTTGGAATTAAAGAACAAGAAGTGGATAAATATTCACTGTCCCTGAGGCAGACAAGGGGAGTGGTCTACATAACACAACACCTATTCCTCACTTCATCCATGATATCAGAACTCCAGTTTCTGTGTGATGTAACAATGTGTCAGCTACATGCTTTCCTCCCTAGCTTGTCCTGCAGCTGTGGCCATTGGACAATGGCAAATGAGAAAGAAGCAGACATAGAGGTTTGGAGATCACTTTTGATTTCCTGATAAAAGGAAGCACTTTTGTCATCTCCTGCCCTTTTCTGTTTGCCCACCTCAGAAGCAGTCACGGTATCTGAAACACAGCAGCTATCTTGTAACCACGCAGGTCACAAGACCAGAAGAATCACAGAAGCGCCAGCCCTGACTTCATGCAGCCATTGAATCAAAGCCAGCAGCAACTTACCTCCAGAAGCCTTTATCATGTAAGAAAACTAAACTTCTCTTTGTTTAGCCTGCTATTAGTAGACCTCCCTGTTTCTTGAAGTTAAAGTATCCCTAATTCTGTTCTGCCAAACCAGGTTTAGCGGAAGCTCTTCCCCCACTGGGATGGTTCTACCAGGACAGGAAGAGATGTTGCTTAGAAGACACACAACAGGACACAAATGATCAGTCTCCCTTCTTGCAAGTGGAAAAGTTGTCACATAAACCAAGAACGCTTCCAGGTCCTGAGTTTAAGTTTTATATCTGTAGAGTCGGTCAGTCCAACTCTCTACACCAACCTTCAGTGACCTGTCGCCATATTTTCCTAAGAACTTTTATGGCTGTTCTGGTTGGTTGTACTTATTTAATGAAAATAATAATCTAAGTCCCTTTATATCTTTATCACTGTGCAGGGCCCTGATAGGTACTCTCTTGCCTGGACAAGAAATGAACTTGTATAGACAGTATGTTTATATCCATATAAAAACCAAAATAAAATAAGCAAACAAACAAAAAATATGAAAGTGTGATCTACCAGAACATAGTTATCTTTAGGACATGGAGACTTTTATATATTTCTTAAGCTACTTTACATTGTTCAAGTTTTTTTATAATGGTTTAAAAAACAAAATAAAATAATATTTTAAATGATAATAATATATCATTAAAATCTTAGGCAATTTCCTCACATCTTAACTACAAAAAATGAGCACAATTTGTACATTGGTACCAGAAATCTGGGAGAGACTATTACACCATGTGTTAGCAGTTTCCCACCTAACAAAATAGGATTTCTTGTGATACTGTCAGAAAGAGTTATAAAATCTACAAAATTCCTTCCTCCACCCACCTCGATCCCAGCCATCTTGGGTTCCTCTGGAGTTAAATCTTCTTACCTTCATCTTTCTTCTTTTTTTAATTTTTATTTTTTATAGAGATGGAAGTCTCACTATATTGCCCAGGTTGGTCTTGAATTTCTGGCCTCAAGTGATCCTCCCACCTAGGCCTTCCAAAATGCTGGGATTACAGGCATGAGCCACCATGTCCGACCCATCTGACCTTCATCTTTCTTGATAGTAACAGAAGAAATCTTTCAAAAAGTCATCTATTTCAAAACTTTCTGATTTGAAAAGCAAGGAACCGAAGTCTTCCTATGTTTCATCATTTAGTAAGCAGAAAGTGACAGTGGCATCCTCCAAATTCCCAGTCTTCTGTCTGGAAGTAGATCCTTTGAAAATCATCTTTTTCAAACTTTATTTCATAAAAATGCTTTAGTTCTCCCATCAATATCATACTTAAACTCATATTTTGAAATATGTATTTATGATTATAAAGAAAACTCATAGAAGAGTAAAAAAAACTTTTCACTTTACCTTAGAACCCCATCCCACCTTCCACAAGGAAATTTGATCAATAGTTTGCTCTAAAATTTTTCATTCAGATGAGCACATACAGATTTTTTTTTCTTTCGCACAAAAAAAGAGAATTTCTTTTTTTTTTTTTTTTTAGTTGGAGCCTCATTTCGTCGTCCAGGCTAGAGTACAGTGGCATGCTCACGGCCACCCCAGCGTCAATTTTCTGGGCTCCTGCAATCCTTCCGCCTCAGCCCTCCAAGTAGCTGGAACTATAGGCCCGCGCACTACCACGCCCAGCTAATTTTTTTAAAAATTTTATTGTAGAGATGAGGTGTCACCATGTTGCCCAGGCTGGTCTCGAACCCGTGGGCTCAGGCAATCCTCTCGCCTCGGCCTCCCAGAGTGCTGGGATTACAGACTTGAGTCACCAGGCCCTGCCCAAAAAAAGAATATTTTATACATACCGTTCCTACCTGGCTCTGTTCACCTAGTAGAATAACTTAAAAACCTCTCTATTTAGTACATACAAATGTAATCCTTCTTTTAATCAGCTATGTATTAAAGTACATATACACCGTAAATTATTTAATTAATTTCATAGTTTTGGACACGTAGATGTCTCCTAATTCTTGTCAATGCATGCAGTGCTTCAATGAAAATCATTTTGCACATCATTTTTACATATAATTAGAAAAGTCGCCGGGCTCGGTGGCTCAGCCTGTAATCCCGGGCCTTGGGAGGCTGAGGTGAGTGGACTGCCTGAGCCCACGGGTTCAAAACCCGCCTGGGCAACTTGGCGAGACCTCATCTCTACAATAAATTAAAAAAAAAAAAATTAGCCAGGCGTGGTAGCGCACGCCTGTAGTTCCGGCTACTCGGAAGGCTGAGGCGGAAGGATCGCCGGAGCCCAGCAGGTCGAGGCTGCGGTGGCCGGGAGCGGCCGCTGCACTCGAGGCTGCGGTGGCCGGGAGCGGCCGCTGCACTCCAGTCTGGGCGACGGAGTGAGACTCCAACTCAAAAAAAAAAAAAAAAAAAGTCCCGTGACATGTCAATCAGTGGATCAAAAGACATATGTATTTGAACTTTTTGTTAAAACTGCCAAAATTTTCTCCAAAATTTCTCCAAGTGTATGTTCCCATAAATGATATGTGTTGCGACTTACTTCCCCCATCCCTGCCAAACCTTGGGCTTGCAATTTTTTCATTATCAACTTTTTTCATATTTGCCAATCGGAAAGTGAGAAAGAAGATTTATTTTTAAACTGGATTTCTAAAAATATTTCTAAACTGTAATAAAAATCTATTCACAATTTTAAATTGCTAACTTTTGACCCATTCTGTATCTACAGCATGTTCATTTATCCTGTACAACCCTACAAAAAAGCCTTTGCTGATATTTTTCTGTGTGTATCTGAACTTGTACGTGTCTCACTGATTTCACGGTTCTTTTTTACAAATTGTACTTTCAGGTTCCCATTTATGTTGTGTTCTTGGATGAATCACACTAGATAGGTGTCACCGTTGTCATCCATCAGCCTCTGTGTTCATTTCTGTGTCTTACTGGTACAGAGACACCTTCATATAGAAGATTTTAGCTTCTGTCTTTGAATGGTTTTCATTTGCCTGACTTAGATTAACTATAGTCTTATACATTGCTTTCATTACCTGCTTTATGTATTGGAGTTGGACATGGGATTTCATTTTATTAATTGCATTTCTAGAATTCATGATAGTAAAAATATGAAAACAGCTTTAACAGCCATCAAAAAAGAACTAATTAAATTAATTTCATGTATCCACTAAATGTATTATGTGACATAAAAAATGATGTTATAGACCCAAATATGAGATAATACATATACAAAGGGTACCAAAAAAGTGCACACATTTTAAGAAAAAAACTATATTAAAATTATAATACTCAATATATATCAATAAAAAGATAATAAGAGTCACATTTGACTTCTGCAATTATAAGAAGTGCTCAGAATGGCTACCATCAGTGTCCAGACACTTCAGATTATGGCTAAAAGTAATACCTAGATAACATCTCTTAAAATGCGTATACGTTTTTGGGGGGGGGCACGCCTGGTATTTCCAACATGTTTAGTGAAGAAACCAAAGCACAGAGCAATTTTAGAGAATTTGCCCATTCATGTGTGTTTTTAAGTTATATATATCTGGACGCATATAAAAGGTTGTCAAAACAATGGTTGACTTTGATGAGGAACCTTGGGGCTGAGGTGGAGAGATGGAATGAAGACTTTTTACTACATATATAGATATATGATATATCTATATATACTATATATATAGATATATACCTATATATAGATATATATCGATATATGAGGGGAATGCTTTTATGTAGTTTTTTTCCTCTCATATATCTATAATCTTTGCAAAAACTAATTATGTAGAATTAAAGTGTGCTTGGCTTCTGAGAGAACATTTAAAGACTTCGTCTCTTAAAACAAGTCAAAACAAAAACAAAAAGTAACAACAAAGCTAAAAACTCAGTTTCAACTAGCTTAGAAACCGAGAAGTTACCTCAGAGGATGTTGCTTCTACCAAAGAGGAAATGATGTCACCACCATCCAAACATGACGGGCTTAACAACAATCACTTAAAGTAGGTATCTTGAGTAGGTCCAACCCAGAAATAAAAGACTGAGGCGTCTTGTCAATGACATGACCATTTTGAATTGGGGATTCTACATTTATTTAGACCATACAAGTCAAGGTCTTCTTAAACAAAATTATGTAAATTTTCATGAACCCATAACTGTCTGATTGTCCCTCACTTTCCTAGAAAAATGCAGAAGGCACAGTAATATCCATTGCAATACATCATGGTCAAACATCTAGCAATCCAAATTTTTTGGAACATACGTATAAAAAAGTGAGGAAATAGCCCTCTGAGAAGCAAGCAGCTATGTATAAAGCCTGTGAATTTGTAAGAGATAGTCATATGCAGTTATTCTCTCCAAGCATTATTTATCAACTAAGACATGATACTAGAAACTAGAAACACCTACAACACTCAAAAGTAAGAAGTAATAACTGAGAGCACCAAGAAGACAGAATTATACTTAAAAGCTCTAAGAACAGTAAAAACATGGCAGTCAAAATTTTTTGTGTGGCAAAAGACAACATAAATCTACCCTCAGAAACAATTTTAAGTATGATATTGTTAACTATACGCACACTGTTGTACAACAGATCTTGAGAACTTTTTAATCTTGACTTACTGAAACTTATACTCATTGAAAATCACCATTCTGCTTTCTGTTTTTATGAGTTTGATTACTTTTAAATACCTCATGTAAGTGGAATCATGCCATATTTGTCTTTTTGCTATTGGCTTGTTTCACTTAGCATAATGTCTTCAAGGTTCAACCAAGTTGTAGCATATGCCTGCATTTCATTCCCTTTCACTAGTGAATAATACTCCAGTGTATGCACATAACACATTGGCTTTATTCATGTATCTGTTGATGAACATTTAAGTTGCTTCCATGACTTGGCTGTTGTGAATAATGCTGTAATAAACATAGGTATGAAAATATCTCTTCAAGTTCTTATTTTCAATTCTTTTGAATATATACTCAGAAGTACATATTGCTAAATCATTTGGTAGTTCTAGTTTTAATTTTCTGAAGAACTTCTGCACTGTTTTCCATAGAGACTGCACTATTTTACAATCCCACCAAAAAAGAGAAAGGTCTCCAATTTCTCCACAGCCTCACCAACACTTGTTATTTTATGTTTCTTTAATAGTAGCCAGCCTAAAGTATAAGATGATATCTCATTGTGATTTGGGTTTGCATTTCTCTGGTGATAAGCTATGGTGAGCAACTTTTCATATGCTTATCGGCTATTTGTATATCTTCTTTGGAGAAAGGTTTGTTCAAGTTCTTTGCCATTTTTTTTTTTTTTTAGTTGAGGTCTCATTGTGTTGCTCAGGCTGAAGTACGGTGGCATGATCATGGCACACCACAGCCTCATTTTCCTAGGCTTAGGTGATCCTTCCTCCTCAACCTCCCAAGTAGCTGAGACTACAGTTGTGCACCACCATGCCTGGCTACATTTTTTTATTTTTTATTTTGTAGAGACAAGATCTCACTATGCTGATCTCAAACTCCTGAACTCAAACAATTCTCTTGCCTCTGCCTCCAAAGTGTTGGGATTATGGGCGTGAGCCACTGCACCCAGCCCTTTGCCTATTTTCAAATTGGGGTATGGGTGCTTTTTGGTTTTGAGTGGTAGCAGTTCTTTATATATTATGGATATTGGATAATCTCTTATCCAATGTGTGGTTTGCAAATATTTTCTCCTCTTTCATAGTTTGCCTTTTCACTCTATTGATTGTTTCCTTTGTTGCACAGAAGTTTTTAGCTTTATATAATCCGGTTTTGCTTTTGTTGCCTGTTCATATGGTGTTTTATCCAAGAAGTTATTGCCTCTTTCAACATCTCGAAACTTTTTCTTTTAAAAGTTTTATAATTTCAGTCTTATGTTTAGCTCTTTAATCTATTTTGAATTATTTTTTGCATATGGTGTAAAATAAGTCTTCACCTTTCTTTTTTTCCATGTGGGTTTCCAGTTTTCCCAGTATCATTTATTTAAGAGACTATCCTTTCCCTATTGTGTAGCCTTGGCATTCTTGTTGAAGATCATTTGGCCATATGTGCTAGGATTTATTTCTGAGCTTTCTGTTTTCCATTGGTCAATATGTCTTTATGTCAGCACCTTACCGTTTTGATTACAATCGTTTTATAACTTTTTTTAATGATACAAAGTCTTACTGCCACCTAGGTTGGAGTACAGTGGCATAATAACAGTTCACTGCAGCCACAAACTGCTGGGTTCAAGCAATTCTCCCACCTCAGCCTTCCAACGTGCTGGGATATAGGCATACACCACCACCCTTGGCCTTTGAAATAGCTTTGAAATTAGAAAGTGCAAGGCCTTCATTTGATTTTTCTTTCTCAAGATTGTTTTGACTGTTTAAGGTCCTTTGATAGTCCATATGAATTTTATAATTTTTTTTCCATTTCTGCAAAAAATGCCTTTGGGATTTTAATAGATATTGTACTGAATATATGTATCACTTTGGGTAATTTGGATATCTTAACAATGTTAAGTCTTCCAACCCATGAACACAGAATGTCTTTCCATTTATTTGTGTCATTTTAAATCTGTTTCAACAATATTTGTAGTTTTCCTTGTGCAAATCTTTTTGGGGATTGTTTTCTTAATTTTATTTTGGATTTTTCATTATTAGTGTATAGAAGCACAACTGATATTTGAGTGTTGATTTTGTATTCCATAACTTTGCTAAACTTGTTTATTAGTTCCAGTTTTTTTGTGAAATCTCTAAAGCTGTCTACTTATAAGATCATGTCATCTGTGAACAGAGATAATTTTACTTTGTTCTGGGAGGGAGCGGCATACCTCATCAACAAGGATACCTGCATGATCAATGTTTGTATACCTAACCCTGAATTGTACCCCACATCTTTATAATAAATAAATAAATTTTTTTTAAATTTTACTTTGTTCTTTTGAATTTAGATGCCTTTTTTTTTCTTACCTAATTTCTCTAGCTAGGATTTCCAGTACTGTGTTGAATACAAGTGGTGAGAGAAGGTGTCTCTGTCTTGTTCCTGAGCTTAGAGAAAAGGTTTCAGGTTTTCACTGTTGAATATGACATTGCCTA
>CAUYQG010087579.1:0-41643 GCA_963574415.1 Tarsius wallacei
CTGTGCTAAGTTCTGGAGATGAATTAATGAATTCTGCACTCATCAAGCGTAAGTTCAGCATCATGATTACAAGTGATCAATAAGTGGCAGTTGAGGGAAACTGCCAGGGGAGGGAGGGGCACACCTCATCAACAAGGGTACTTGCATAATGAACATTTGTATACCTAACCCTGAATTGCACCCCACATCTTTAAAATAAATAATAATAATAATGAAAAGAAAAAAAATGATCAATAAAAATAATTGTAAATCTGCTTACCTGACTGCAAAAGGAAGAGAAGATAGAGAAACAAATAATGACAGACCACAAATGGCTGACCTGGTTTCAAGTTGGACAGACGGTTCCCCATTTCTCAAGGCGATATGCCTGAGTTCAGTAATCCATGTATGTAGTCTTCACAGAGTAAGAAAGAAGCAGGCAGGATGAACAAAGCAACCAGGGGACACATTGTCTTTTCTCTCGTTTGATAGAAAAGTAGATGACGACATTCACACAACACATTCTTTATCCACATGGACAACATTCGTTATCTTTCAACATGTGCATATTTTGTACCAAAGACTATTTGAAGACATGAGGAAAACATGGGAAACAGAAAAGACAAAACTCCTTTTCCCAAAGAGGTTGAACTCTGGTGGAGATAATGTGCTGGTGTGCCACTGTTAGATAAGTCCATATTCATTGGGCCTGCTGCACGTGTCTAAAAATAAATCCTGAGAAACACACTGATTATCTCTAATGCTGTCCAAGAATCATAATTCACCCTACTATGTCCTTCTCAAGAGTTCTAAGTAATAGGTGTAGATCACATCATCCCACAGGAAAGCAGAGGACAAAATAGAAGTGACTTTAAATGTTCTCAAGGGTCGAGCTCAAAAGGTCAAAGTGCCTACACTTTGGTATGCAGGCTCGTTTTGGGGGGGGTTTCTTTGTGACTTTACTGCAGTTCTGTGTCCCTTGAGAACAGGATTTTTTGTTCTCTTGAGAGAAGTGTGATTTGCAGACTTTTTGTAATCTTTCTTAGCATAAATTTCAGAAGGGTTTTGGTGACAAGTTGCTAGTCACGTGTCTTGTGAGAAAAGTCTTTTCTCGCATTGTGTTTCTTTTTTAATTCTGATGTAATTTTATTTGCTAAACATGACCTCTCTGTCTAGTGTAAAAAAGAAGCAATTCTAATTCTAGAGACTGTATTCTAATTTATTTTAACCTGCAATAATTATAGAATTTTTAAAAGTAAGCTATGTTCTAGATTCTTAAAAAGCTATAAAATAGAATCATACACTTTGGTATATGTACAGTGTTTCAATTTGGTTTTGTATTATTTTTCTGAATGTTGCTTTGTTTTTTCTTCAAAATTCTTCCCTTACAAATGTTCATGTTGTTGTTTAGCACAACCCATAGCACAATTTTATCATCCGTAAGAGGCCATTTAAAAGAATATTGGCATGATGAGTTTGCAACTTCTTAGTCTTTGAATTTTATTACCAAAATATCACATTATGGCTAATGGACACCAGAGTAGTAAAAGGCAATTAAAAAAACAGAATTGAGGGACATATAAAAATATGGAACTCTTGCTTTGTAGAACAAGATAGGAAACATATCAAAATAATTCTGCTTGCAATTGTAATCAAAATGTTTATTTTGAAACTAACAGCTGCTAAATATAAAAATTTTAATGTAAATATTGATTTATTATGTACACAAACCTTCATATAGTTGGTATGCTTAAATATCATCTATTTTCTTTTACCAAGAGCTTAAATATCCTGTTTGTAATTCAACTGCCACACTTGTATATCAGTGAAATGCACCTATAAATCACACATAAAATAGCACATGCAAAGTGTTGGTCATTATAATTACTGAGATAGATACTGGCGAAGAGATAGGAATTTATTACAAACCTATGGCCCTGTAACTTAATCAGAAATAATATTTTATCGTGTCAAAGACACTAGCACAACTTCTTTGCATGACATTTTAGGTGATATTCCCAAACAGTAGAACTTAATGGAACAGACTTGTCTGACAAAAAGGTAATAAAGTTTAAAAACGCACTGCCCAAACTAAATCCCAATGTCATCTTTTACCAAAGTCAGTTTAGATCATCATACATCCATTACGTACAATATTCTAGTTTATACTCTTAGTGCTGTATGAGCCGTTGTCAATTGGTGCCATCCATTCAGCTTGGTTAAATTTAACCAACTGGAAGTTTCGCATAACCTCTGAAATACATTGGGAATATCAAAAGTGTCATCTAACATAACTATATGTGATTATGATGAAAACTTGCAATGATTCTCTGTTCTTATTTTCTCATCTAAAAGCACCATTTACATCATAGCAATATTCTCTGGTTAAACAAAATTAGTGTATATGAAACACTCTTATCTTGATAGCAACTCATATACAGCACATTTTCCGCTGTTATAGTTGACATACTTAAAAGGTAATCTACATTTTTGACAAACATCCCATTAGGTATGACATCTATACTAAAATATCCTTAGGGGTTGGGAGCAGTGGCTCAGAATTGTAATCTTAGAGCTTTGAGAGGCTGTGGCAGGAGGATCACTTAAAGCCAGAAATTCAAGACCAGCCTAGGCAACAAAACAAGACTCTATCTCTATAAAAAATTAAAAATTTAGCCAAGCAGGGCGATATGCATCTTTAGTCCTAGCTACTCAGGACTCTGAGGTTGTAGAATAACTTGAGGCCAGGAGTTGAAAGTTATAGTGAGTTATGATCACGCTACTGCACTCCAGCCTGGAGGAAAGAGCAAAGTGTTTTCTGCAAAAAACCTCTTATTTCTCATATGCTTAGTTTTTCTTTTTTTGTGTGTATTCAATCCAAGCATAATGCTGTACATTCCTTACTTCTAATGATGCATCATTATGCACGATGTGACTATCAATTATGTGATCGAGAGGGATGATGTGCAAGGATGTATGTGCAGTTGTTAACTATTGCAAAACTTCTCAACCACAATAATAAAATTTTATTTTAAAGTGACAAATTTAAATCATTTTAACGACCTTCCAAGTTTCATAGCAGTTAGAGTGATATTTTGAGTACCTCTGTAAACATCTTCATTCACTAATACTTACATTTTATGTATTTAACACTATTTATTCATGTAAATTGTTGGCTACAGCACCAGCTGCTAAAAAGATTCTAAAGTAGCTAAACATCCTAACTCTCACTCACTTTCTTCAGGAATCGTACAGAGTATGACTACTATATTAGTTATCACCAACATAGCTACAGAGAAGTTCTTCGTTTTGCTTAAATCTGAAAAATGCCTAGTATTTCTTACTATTTAAGTTATTATTTTCTTGATATTTCCACCAGGATAGAATATTACCGTTACTTTATCTATAGTAGTAAGAGTATTACTCATGGTTGACCTGTAAAAAAAATAGTATTATGGCCATAGTATTATTTAGTATTAAATATTATTTAATAGAATATAACCAAATAAGTTATTTCTTATGGATTTGATATATCATTAGGGTTTTTTAGTCCAATTGTGATTGAGAAAGAAGATTTGTAAGAAATTTCTTTAATATCAAATAATATTCCTAAAAATTAAAAGATAATTTAATATCAACTAAAGTAATCAATTTTTAAAAGGACTCTGTAAGCCTTTACCCTTGAGAAAACTGCTTGTTCAAATTTTTTTTCAGAGTAAAGAAAAGCAATTTTAATCACTTATAGCAATAAACAGAAATAAGCTACATTATATAGAATTTTTTGGAGTTCATAAAATATTTTCTCACTTTACCGGATACAGTGTACAAATAATCTAGCAATAGTATCTACTATAAAAAGTAAACAATTATTTTAAAATGTGATTGTTTAGTTAGCAGCATTTTACATGGCCATTTCTCTAATAAATATCCAATGCTCCTGTTATAGTAATTGCTAGAATGATATATACAATAATAACATTTTTATAAAGTCTCTTCCAACTATACTAATACCTTTAGACATAGTAATGGATCAAATGCAGGAAGCAAATGAAATATTTTTTAATGATTGATTAATTTATTGATTGTGGAATTCAATTATATTTTTCTTTAATATCTGTTTTCTTCCATGCATTGTCTGATTTAAATTTCTTTCACCTTAATGTAAACTTGGATAAGATCTATACATTGCAGGTCTTAATAATGAAGAAATCTAGTTTGATATATTCCCCCCGTTTACCTTAACTTTTTATTTGAAAAATTTCAAACCTGCAAAAAATGGAAAGAAAAATGTAACAGGCACCCTTGCACTCTGTACTTACACTCATCAGTGATT
Source organism: Tarsius wallacei (assembly GCA_963574415.1). Taxonomy (NCBI): domain Eukaryota; kingdom Metazoa; phylum Chordata; class Mammalia; order Primates; family Tarsiidae; genus Tarsius; species Tarsius wallacei. The sequence continues at coordinate 4,313 of CAUYQG010087579.1, forward strand.
AATATGTTCCTTGTTTTCTCTTTCTCTCAAATGTATATAACTATATCTCTCCTTGTCTCTGTCTTTGCCTCTCTCTCTCTTTCTCTGTACATACACAGAAAGTATATATGGCATACTTTTTCTAGAACCATTTAAAAGTAAGTTGCAGTGTTATACATCATTCTAAATGCTTTATATATTGTAAAAAAATACTCCTATATCACATAATATCATTTCACTACCAAGGAACTTACCATTATACAATACAAAATCTATCACAGTATCCATGTTTTAGTTCATTTCAAATTTTCCAAATTATTTTTTTAAAAATTTTTTATAGATTTTTAAAAACATTCAGAACCTGGTTGACTAGTTCAAGATGGCTGACTACAGGCATTTTGTACTTGCTTCCTCCACTAAGAAAAAACAAAATAACAAGTAGATAGTCACACTTCTAATATATTACCCAAGAAAGAACACTGGAACTCAACAGACAAGTGACAATCAACACCTAAAGCAAGGCAAGTGAATTGACCCTCCTGGACCTGCTAAAACTGGTGCCAGCATATACCACCCTGGGACCAAAATACAGGCACATTCATCTCACCACTATCACCACTGGAGATTGGAGATTGAATAATGTCCTATTTGGGTCCAAGTACTTAGCAAAATTGTAGCACAATTTTAATAATAACTGCATATATATATACACATACATATATATTGCTGTTTACAGCCAATGAAATAATTCAGACACTATACATATTAGTACACAAATAAAATCAGAGCCAAAGTTCCAGTTCTACTCAACACCATAGATTCATCCTAAAACAAAAACTATTTCCTAGAAAAGCAAGTGTAAAAATTTGGAAGAAGCACCTGATATACAAAGTGTACAGATAGCAACATAAGTACAGAAGAAACACAATAATTTTCAGAAACAGATCCCAATAAAATAAAATTACAATATCCCAGAAAAATGCAAATTATTGAATCAAAAGAAGCTCGGTGAAATGAAAGATTATTTGGAAAAAATAACACAAAGAAAGCAAACAACAACAACAAAAAACAAATAAGATATGAATGAGAAATTTATAAGAGATAGATATCATAAAAATGTACCACACAAATTTGGAAACTGAAGAATTCATTGAATAAAATATAAAATACAGTTGACAATTTAAACAATAGAGTAGGTCAAACAGGGGAAAGAATCAAACAACTTTCGGAGACGTCTTTTAAAATAATCCAGTCAGAAAGATGACCAACAAGAAGCAGCTAGTGTAAGTTTCTACCATGAAGTGAACCAAAATAGAGTGCCTCAGCACTCAGCGAGGAACAATATCAGCACCTAAGAAGCAACAAGAGCCACAGTGTACAAGAAGAGAAAGATCAGTCAATCAGCCTGGATTGGAACTAGGCAGAGTCATCCAGATCACTGCATAAACCACGAGTAGCCTCTGGATGAGGTGGAATAGGTAAGTGAAGTGAATTCCAGAGTTCTGTGTTCCTGCCACAGATTTAGAAGTCCCCCGAGCCTCATGAAACTCCAGGCTCTTATAAGAAACTGCCTAATCCATACCTATGCCCTGCTGAAACCCATATAAATCGGTCCCCTTCACTACCAGTGGTATTAACCCAGTGGCTGGGGACTCCTTCTGAATTCTCACTGATGTAACAAACTGTGCAAACAGGTGGGGAGTGAGAGTGCTTATCCACCCACACCCCCTTCAAAATCACAAAACAGAGCATTTTGATAACCCTCACAGTCTCACTCATTGCCTAGGCTGGCTGGATACTTTCTTGGGGTAGCACAAGTCAAGCAGAAAGCCCACAGCTACCCTCACAGAGACCTCTCTCTCATGAGTGCCACTTCCTCATCAGAGGTCAACTGGCACAACTCATTACATCTGATATAATACTTCAGTTCTTGGGAAGTTCCAGACCCAGGCAACGATGACACAAGCTACCAAAACCTAGTGAACACAGCCAAAGCTGTGCTCAGAGAAAAACGTATAGCACTTAAGGTCTACATTAAAAAGACTGAAACGTCTTATATTGGAAAACCTAACTAACATCACACCTCAAGGAACTAGATAAACAGAAACAAATCAAACCCAAAGCTAGCATAACAAAAGAAATAACATTGATCAGAGCAGAACTAAACATAACTGAAATCAATAAAACAAAACGTTAGTTTTTTGAAAATATAGGCAAAATTGGTATACCACTAGCTAGATTTGTTAAGAAAAGAAAAGAGAGGGTTCAAATTTCCTCAATCAGAATTGAAAATGGAGACTTTACAACTGATACTATGGAAATACAGAAGGCCATACGAATTTATTATGAATATCTCTATGCAAATTAAATAGATAACCTAGGGAAAGTGGATAAACTATTAGAAGCATACAAGTCCCCAACCTTGAATCAAGAAGAAACAGAAAACCTGAACAGATCAATAATGGTAACAAAATGGAATTGGTACTTTTAAGTCTCCTAACAAAAGCAGTAGAGAACTTGGTGGACTCACAACTGAGTTCTATCAGACTATCAAAGAAGAACTGGTACCAACCCTACTGAGGCTATTCCATAAAACTGAAAAGGAGGGAATTCTCCCTAACTCATTCTTTGAAGTCAGTATCACCCTAATATCCCAAACAGGGAAAACATGATGAACATAAACGCAAAAATCCTCAAAGTAATACTAGCAAACTGAATGCACCAGCACATTTAAAAGAAAAAGTTCATCATAATCAAGTTGGTTTTATCCCAGCGTTGCAAGCATGATTCAACATATGCTAGTCAATAAATGTGATCCATCACATATGCAGATTTAAACCAAATCATTTCAAAAAGATGCAGAAGATTCATTTGATAAAACTCAGCATTCCTTCACAATAAAAATCCTCAGCAAAACAAGCATAGAAGGAACATTCTTTACGAGTAGTAAAAGCCATACACAACAAACCCACAGCGAACATCATTCTGGGGAAAAAGTTGAAGACATTCCTCCTCAGAATGAGAACAAGGCAGCAATGCCAACTTTCACCATCGTACTGGAAGTTCTAACCAAATAAATCAGGCAAAAGACATAAATAAAGGGTGGCCAAAATGGAAAAGAAGAACTCAAATTTTCTCTGAATGCTGATGATATGATCTTATGCCTAGAAACTCCTAAAGACTCCTCCAAAAGACTCCTGAACTTGATTAATAAATTGAGTGAAGTCTAGGAATACAAATTAAACACACAAATTAATAGCACTGTTAAACATCAATAATGACCAAACTGAGAATCAAATCAAGAACTCAATTTCATTTACTGTAGCTGCTAAAAACTAAAAATACCTAGAAATATCTTTAACCAAGGAGGTGAAATAGTTTCACCAGGAGAACTACAAAACCCTGGCGAAATAAATTGTGGAGGACACAAACAAATAGAAAAGCATCCCATGCTTGTGGATAGGAAGAATCAACATTCATAAAATGGCAATATTACCTAAAGTAATCTACAGACTCAATGCAATCTCTATTAGACTACCAACATCATTTTTCACAAAATCAGAAAAATAAATCCTAAAATTAATATGGAATCAGAAAAGAGCCAGAATAGCCAAAGCAATCCTAAGCTAAAAGAGCAAAGCTGGAGACATTGGATCACCTGACTTCAAATTGTACTAGAGGGCTATAATAACCCAAACAGCATGGTACTGGTGCAAGAAAAGACACATGGACCAAAGGAACAGAATAGAGAATCCAGAATTAAACCCAAATACCTACAATCCACTGTTCTTTGACAAAGCAGACAAAAACATACACTGGGGAAAGGACACCCTATTCAAAAAATGGTGCTGGGAAAACTGGATAGCTACATGCAGAAAAATAATCCTTGATCCTTATCTTTTACCAAATAAAAAATTGACTCAACATGGATTAAAGATTTAAATGTCAGACATGAACTCATAAAAATTTTAGAAGAAAACTTAGAAAAAACTATTTTAGACTCTGAACTAGGCAAAGAATTTATGACCAAAATCACAGAAGTAAATGCAACAAAACCAAAAAAACAAACAAGTGGGGTATAATTAAAAAGTTTCTACATAGCAAAAGAAATAACAGAGTACATAGGCAACCTACACAATGGGAGCAGATATTCACAAACTGTACATCTGAGAAAGTAATAATATCCAGAATCTACAAATAATTCAAACAAGTCAGCAAGAAAAAAATAAAATAAAATAACCTCGTTAAGAAGTGGGCAATTGATCTGAACAGACATCTCTCAAAAGAAGATACACAAATGTCCAACAAACATATGAAAAAAATTCTCAGTACCACTAATCATTAGGGAAATGTAAATAAAAGCAACAATGAGATACCACCTTACACCAGTAAGAATGGTTATTATTTTAAAAATCAAAATACAATGGATGTTGCCATAGATTAGGTGAATGCTTATACCCTGGTGATAGGGGTGCAAACTAGTACAAATTCTATGAAAATTTATTTGAAGATTTCTCAAAAAACTAAAGTAGATCTACCATTGGATCCAGCAGGTATCTACCCAAAGAACAGAGGTTGTTTTACCAAAAAATCACCTACACTCATATGTTTAGATGAGTGTAGGTGGACAAAACTTAAACTGACAAAAACAAAATAAAAAAGAATGTAAAATGCTGAACAAAGTTTTGGGGATATATGACAACATAAATCCACCAAATATACAAATTATTTTTATCTCAGAGGATGAAGGGAGAGCATGAGCATTTGAACCCCTATTTAATAAAATAATAAGTGCAAACTTCCCCAGTCTACCAAGAGATTTAGAAATACAGAAACAAGAAGCCCAGTAATCCCCAAATAGATACAATGTAAAAAGATTTTTTTCCACAGCACATTATAGTCAATATGTCTCAAGTGAGTGACAGGGAATTCTAAAAGCAGCAAGAGTATAGTATCTAATCACCTATAAAGGAACCCCCAACAAATTAACTATTGATTTATCTGTAGGAACTTTACAAGCCCAGAGAGAATGAGATTGTATGTTGAAAGTTCTCAAGAACAAAAACAAAAAAAGAAAGAAAAGAAAACTGCCAGAATACTGCATACAGCAAAATTATCTTTTATAAATGAAGGATAAATTACATCCTTTCCAGATAGGAAGAAGCATAGGGAAATCATGATAACTAGATCAACTCTATTTTTAAAAAGTGCTCAAGGGAATTCTAGACCTGGAAGTGAGAGGATGACAATTACCTTCATGAAAACACTAAAAAATGTAAATCGTACTAGTAAAGCAAACAAAAGGATGAGGAAGCGAAAAGACTCAAACTATACCACCATAAAAATCCATTAACCATAGGGAAAATCAATAATAGAAAAAGAAAGGATTAAAGAATGCACAAAACAATCAGAAAACAATTCACAATATGAAAATAAACAAACAACCTCACAAATGAGAAAATAACCTTGAATGTAAATAGCAAAAATCATGTACTTAAAAGATGCAGACTGCCTGAATGAAGAAAAAAAAATTTTCCAATATATACTGCACTTTACCTGGAAAAACGTGTATAAACTGAAAGAGAAGGAATAAAAAAAAGATATAACACACAAACATAAAACGAAAGCAAGCAGAAGTAGCCAGCCTTTTAACCAAAAATAACAAAAATGACAAAGTGTCATTATATAACAATAAATAGATCAATTCAACAAGAAGGAATAATAATTCAAATATAAATACATTCAACACTGGTACATCCAGATTCATAAAGCAAATATTACTAGATATAAAGAAAACAACTACAACACAATAATAATGAGAGACTTCAAAACTTTTCTCTCAGAATTAGATAAATGATTGAGACTGAAAATCAAGTAGGAAACATCAAAGTGAAACTGGAATTTAGACCAAGTGAACTCAATAGACATTTAAAGAATATTTTTCTCATCCGTTCATGGAACGTTCTCCAGGATACAGCATGTATTAGGACAAAGAACAAGTCTCAACCAATTTTTAAAAAATCAAAATCATATCAAATATTTTCTCATATCACAAAGGGATAAATGTAAAAATCGATACCAAGAGGAACCTTGGAAACTACATAATTGCATGGAAATTAAATAGCATGCTCCTCGATGACCAATGAGTCAATTAAGAAATTAAGATGAAAATAGAAAAAATTCTTGAAACAAATAAAAATAAAACAAAGCTTACCAAAACTTGTGGAATACAGAAAAAGCAGTGCCAAGAGGCAAGTTTAATGCAATAAATGCTTGCATTAGAAAGTAAGACAATTTTAAATAAATAATCTAACAATGCACTTCAAGGAACTAGAAAAGCAAGAATAATTCAAACCACAAATTACAGGAAAAAATCAGAGCAAAATTAAATGAAATAGAAACATATATATATAAATCAATAAATTGAATAGTTGTTTCAGAAATACAAAACATATCAAAGACCATTTTGAACAACTATGCAGTAAAGAACTAGAAAACCTGGAGGAAATTGACAAATTTCTGAAAAACATACAAACAAGATTACATAAGAGAACATTTTTTTAAAAGACCTGAACAGATGAATAAGTTGTGTGATTGAATGAGTAATACAAAGTCCAGTACAGGAAGGAGTCTCTGTTGAACCCTGTCAAACATAGTGACAAATACTCAAAAGATGAACACCTCAAATACCATCACTTGATGATTATATGTTCTATGAATGTAACAAAGTAGCACATGTACCCCATAAATATGTAAAATATCATGTATCAATTAAAGATAATTTTCAAAATTCAGGGCCCAAACAAAACAACATAAATTTGTATATTGATCAAAATTTGGAAAGTTAAAATAAACAAAATAAATGACATAGCTAGAAGCTCTAATTTTTAAACAATTAGGATGAGTGTAAAATCAGTGGATCCAACTCGGGGATCTGTGAGAATGTGACTCTGATGCTACGCATATATGAAATGCATGTCCTAATTAATTCAGTAGATTGTTAGTACATTTTATTTGCAAAGTTATGCAGAATCTAAAATATGTTTACTCTATTCTTTGTAAAGGAAAGGACGTTCCATTTACAAGAACACATGACATTGCTGAATAAATATCAATCTGAAACAACAAATTGATACAATTTCTTGTTGATAAAAAAATAATTATTCATTTACATTTTGGGTTTTTTGAAAAAAGTTGTTATACCTTATTCTGCCTTTCTAAACTCCTATGTTTTATAGATTCAAAGTTTTTGTAAAAACCTTTTTATCTTGGAATAATTGAATATTCACTGTAAACTGTAAGGATAGTATAGGGAATTGACTGAGGTATAAAATGTGTGTGTATACTATGTCAATTCTCTTATGTATAGATTTGTTTAACTGCAACTGTATTTGTGATACAGAACTAGTCCATCACTACACATATCTCCCTTATTCTGTTGTCCAATTTATAGTCACACCCAACTCTCCCTCACCATTTAAAATTTGATTTTGCACTATAAGTGAGTAAAAATGATGATTCTATTTTATAAAATGCAATCATTTTGGTTATTGGACATTGACAATTAGCACTTTTTATGTTTTCACAACATGCTCAGCAAAAAAAAGCAAGGTTCAATACTCATTGCTTTAAAATAATCTCAGAACTACAAATATATTCAAATTTTATATTGAAAAGTTGATTTTTGGTAGCTATTAAGGCCTAAATTCTCTTAAGTAATTTTCATGTAAATCGATTTTTTTTCTTAATATAATGAACAACTTCTTAATGAGGACAATAATGTTATCGAATTTATAATAGTCAGTAATTATAAAACTTAATTATCTACATTGTTAATTGGGTAATGTAGATGAGGATTACCTAAATTTTAATTTATACACCTCACTACTTCTCTTTTTAATTTACCCATCTTATTTACATGGAAACATTATCAAATAAGCACTGATGCCAAACAGAAAACCAAAAACAGCACATATCCAAAAAATATCTGTCTCTGTCTCTCTGTCTCTATCTCTCTACTAACTTATTTAAACTTTCATAAGCATAAAATACAAAGCCAGAATTATTCTATATAATCAGTTAAAAATTGCAAGGGAAAATCAAGAGGCTACTTGCACAATATTGGAATTATCAGCTAAAATCAAACATGTCACACAATTACAAAATTGTTGACTAGCCTAAGTATATTTTCTAGAGTTGCATAACAACTCAAAAAATGTTGCATACTTTTTAAGCAACTCTCAGTACAGGAATGGAAAGTCTGTCAGATGACATACAGATGACACAAATTCAGACTTATTAATTTAAAGTTTCACTGCATATTGATGAATCAACAGCTATTGATAGCATTAGTTAAAATCCATGATGACAAACACTTGAATTTTACTTGTTCTAAATAACAAAACAAAACAAAAGGCAAACTATTGGAAATAAAATAGTCAAAGTTACAAATGGTAAGACATTCATTTGAAGCAAATAAAATATAAATGGAATCTTCATAAGTATGCAAGCTAGTGTAATTAACAGCTAAAACCAAACTGCGTATTGATAGAGCTCCTAAAATAGCAAAATGATGGCAAGTTTCTTCCTTTTCATTCTGAAACCCTATGCTTTGTTTACAGAGATTCTTCCATATACTGTATATAAAAGTGGTCCTGTAAACATGAACTATATATAAAATGACAGAATATTAAGATGGCCTTCACTGAGGGACACTCTTGTATAATCTCTTCCCCTTTAATGTTTGTGAAATCCTTGAATCCTGTGCATCATGATTATGTCATGTTATATGACAAAGAAGATCTCGCAAAACCTCAAATCAGTTGAGTTTACTTTTAGTTACACTGTTTCTCACTATGGCAACTATATTGCCCAGCTCAGTCTCAAACTTCTGAGCTCAAGCAAGCCTTCTGCCTTAGCCTCTCCAGTAGTTAAGAAGATTATCCAGTATAGTCTAAACCTAATCACACAAACTGTTTAAATCTAAGTCTAGAGGTTAGGGACAGGAGAAATAAGAGATTCAAAATTCATTTGAATTTGACAAGGATTTCGTATGTCATTGCTTACTTTACAAAGGAGAGGGCCACATGGCAAGGAATAAAGGAAGCCTGCATTTAGAAATTAAGAGTGGCATGTTGCTGAGGGTCAGCAAGTAACCAGGTTCCTCAAACACACCATCTCAAGAAACTAATTTCTGCCAACAACAAGAATAAGCACCAGTGTGAATTTTTCTCCTAGAGTCTTCAGACAAAAAGTCAGCTTAAATGACACCTTCATTTCAGCCTTGTGATACTTTGAAAACAGAATCCAGCTGTGCTGTGCTGGCATCTCTAATTTCGTCTGTGGAAATGATTCCCATTGCAATATAGGATGGATGCCTTCAAAATATACATAAGTTAGAACATTTCATAAAGAATGAATTGAAGAGAAAGACTGTGAGTTGGAGTTTCACCTCTGACAACTTTATTTTGAACTTGTAAAGTGAACAAATCATATATTTTTCAAAATTGTTCATATGTTTATTATCCATGCTTTATCTTTTGAGATTCACTAAAGACAAAAAGTGGCACCCTTGAAAAGATTCACACTTTCCCTCCTTCTGACACAGTCCTTGGGCTGGCAAGAATTTGAGTTAGTAACACTTTCAGAATGATTTAAATCTGCTGCCAGTAAAACTTTTCTTTCTAGAAAGATTCACTCTGAACTTAAAAATCAAGCCAAATTTGAAATAACATGTACATTTCATAATCTGGAGTATGTGATTTTCAAAACTCATATTTAATATAATTTGCGTAGTATATTTCTTCACAACCTCAAATCTAAAAATACAAATAACCGCAACAGAAGTTGGAAATAAACTTGACAAGTAGTGATACTATACAGAAGATGGTAGGTAGCAAGAATTAATAGTGGGCAAGTGGAAAAAAGAAATCAATATGTAAATGCCCCCTTTGACTTTTGTTTGCTGCTCTGTTACCTTACATTAGATTATGAATAATGTGAAATTGATGTTTGCATTGAGAATGTGGATAATGTGTCATTTTTTAAGACATAACTTTTTAAGTTATAACTTCTCACATCTTTGTATCAGTATTTGGATTCACAGCTTATAATGAAAGTAAAATTTAGTCTACTAGCTAAATTATCTCTGGGTAAAAAGCTTTGACAAACTAAAAGAAGTTTACATAATTATTCAAACTATATTAATAAATTAATGTTGCTGTTTGCACGTAACCTTGCTTCCCTTCACCGATTTATGACATTGTTGAAAAATGACTGAATGAATTTTCACCAGTCCGAGTTTATTTAGGATAGTCTGGTTTAAAACAGGCTTGTGGAATTCCAGGAAATCACTTTGAGACACAAAAGGGAGGTAGCTTCTTGTGACCACTTCAGAGGGATTTGCAGTGGTGCTAAGGAGTCTCTGTAGCAACTCTGAGTTTTAGGAACACATCAGAGGGATACGCCAATGTCAGTCTAAGTGACCTAATGAGGTACAAGGAACAAAGGCCCATGAGATTGTCACTTAGCGATGTGCTTTGGAACTGGCATGGGCAGGTAGGTGAACAACAGTGGATCTCAGTACAGATATAAGATGGATTTTCATCCGGTAGACATCTATTTGTAGGCAAATGCCAAAGGGAGTGTATAACCATGGTGAAAGAGTCTTCCTAGAAATGTCAAGAGAGTCACCTGTCTGGTCCAGAAAGCTCCATTAGAGGTAAGCTGTTTCCCGTTAGGTATATGATCTTTTCTGGAAACCGTGATAATAAAATGTATGCAATCCAGCAGATCCTGTTTTATGTTATAATTTATTCATTTCATTTTCAAAATATATTCAATTTCTTGAAAAATTAATAAAATATATTAGTTTTATTTTTTATTTTTATGTTTATAATGCGATTGCTAAACTTTTCAAATTACATGTATGACTTCCATAATATTTTTAACAGACACTACTTTTTCAATACAACATAGTTTTATTTTTTCTTATTAAGAAGTCCAAACCTTTACTCATATTTAAAGGCTCATAATTTGCCATTCTAATAATTGTGTATATGTATATTTATAGATTTGTGTGCGTTTTCCTAATTGATTATGGGAAAGTATCCTGTTCGTATCACTTCCCAAGTGCATTAGAATCCAAGGCAATACTGCATCTAAAGTGATCTTTTAACCTATCTACTTGCTACCTTCTTAATTACATTTAAAAGTTATCAGTAACTTTTAACATTACTTTTAGCTAGTGGAAAAGGTAATAATACGATCTGCCTAAGAGAAATTATGCTCCTCATATTTTTGTTTCACCTTCAGGGATTCATGTTGGGAAATGTGAATGAAAAGGAAGATTGGTGGGTAACCATTATCAAACGCTTCCCATCTGCCTTGGTTAATGTAGGCCATTCTCTGAATAAATAAGTCTGCTGTGGAAAGCATATATTCACCCATATTCTTTGTTTTTTTGTCTAAAGATGTGGGGTACAATTCAGACGAGTTATGCCCCTCCCTCTCCTAGCAGTTTCCCTCAACTGCCAATCCCTCCATCCCCTCCCCTCCGGCAGTTTCCCACAACTGCCAATCCGTTCTTATAGTATTATGAAAACTGTTCAAGGTCCGCTTATGAGTGAGAACATATGGTACTCTGCTCTTTGTTTCTATATTCACACATATTCTAAGGTGACTTAGGTTGGTAAATTCTTTCTAAAGTTTATATAAACCATTTGACTATAAACAAAGAATCTGAATTTTTATGAGATTTATAAACAAAAAAAGTTTAGTTCAGAACTAAGTTTACCTGCAGTTGATATTTGTAATATTTATATAATTATCTCACACAAGTGTCTCTGAAGAAAGCCTTGAGAAATAATTATTTGTACCATTTCTCATTTCTCTACTATTGTCATGTTCTCTTAGCTTCACCCCTTCTCGTTCCAGGAATCACAAACTAACCCACATAATTATTCCAACAACATCCACATGACCCTTGAGCACAGATTACATTTAATAATCTACTTCATATTTCTGAACCAACTTTCCCCTCCTGAACTGAGATGAGATCAGAGGAGTAGGAAACACAATAGAAGAAAATTATGCTCTTTTATCCTCCCGAGGAAGTATTGATCTGATTTACAAGTAGAGATTTGACTGCTAATCTAGCATACAAACTTACTACCTGCATCAACCAGATCTAAGGAAAAATTTTCCACCTTCATCTTTTCCCTGTACCCTGGTCAAGGCCAATATTAATCTTACAGCAATAGCCAAAACATTGAACAAGCTTGTATTAGACTTGCCCCATAATATTCTTCAATATTTATTATGCAGCCATTTCTTTAGAAATAGTAATCTTATAAGAATGTTTTACTTCAAAGAAAATAACTGTGTACAATATTTTAAAACAGATCACGCTTTTAATAATTATTTAGTTAATTACTAAATAGTGTTTGGAAATAAATCAACAGTCAGTAGAACCTGGAATAAAAGGACTATATGTTATTTTCTCAGCCCATGTCTTGAGATGTTGATAGAACACTGATCTGATACTTAAAATACATTTGTGGTAGAAAGAATTTAAAGGTGATCTCCAATAACCCACACCTTCCTGTATAAACTTGTTCCCTTCCTTGAGTGTGTGTGGAACTTGTAAATACGCTATGATGCCTGTGATGTTACATTATATAGCAGAAAAAATAATTTTTCAGATGTAATGAAGGTTTCCAATCAGGTAAGTGCAGTTAATCAAAGGGATAGAATTGATTGGCTAATGGGTACAAAAATGCAGTTAGATAGAATGAATACGTTTTATTGTTTAATAGCACAGTAGGGTGGCTATAGTTAACAATGATGTATTATACATTTCAAAATAGTTAGAAGAGAAAATATGACATATTCTCAACACAACGAAATGACAAATGTTTGAGATAATGGATAGCCCAAGGAAAAAGATTTAATCACTGTACACTCTATGCACATATCAAAATATCACATATATTCCATAATTACACAAAATTATAATGGATCAATAAGCAAAGAAATTATCCTGTATGGGCCTAATCTAATTAGGCCTTTTGAAAGAAGACTTGGATCTCTTCTGAGTCCAAAGATTAGCATCTGCAGAGACTCATTCTTTTTCTGTTGCTGCCCTTATAGAAATAAACCACCATGGGTTTAGTACCTACAAGGAAATGAATTCCAACAACTACAAGAACTGAGAGGAAGACTCAGCCTTAAATGAGACAATTGCCCTAACAGATACCTTGGTCACAGACTTGGAAGACCCTGAGCAGAGAACCACTTAAGCCACACCTGCAATTGTAACCCATAAAAACTGTTAGATAATGAATATATTCTTTAAGTCATCAAGTATGTTGTAATTTGTTATGCAGCAATAGAAAACCAACACAAGAGCAAATGACTATTTTTTAAAGCAATTTCCTAAAACCCGCAAACAAAACACAGGTATTCTACTCAATTTTCCTCTTTCTAATAGTCCTTTTTGAATACCTTGTGTATATGTTACAATACTCTGTGTTTTCTGAGGCTTCAAAGACAAGAGTTAGAAGTAACTTTCACCTCAGATTCTCCACAAACAAGCCTCTCAGAGGTAAACATCCCAATAATCCATCTGATACAGGTGAGGTTGCCTAGCAACCATTTCACTCCACCACCCTGTAGTTGCTGAGTGCACCAGTTTCAAGGGCAATGAACTCACAGATCAATAATTAAGACAGAAAATGAAGACAAAAGGAGAAAATGTTAGTGGAGTACCCCATGGGATAAATAAGATTCAGATATTAAAAGACAATATTACTGCAGAGGATCTTTCATTTATTTTCTTTGCTAAAACATATACACACAAAAAACTTAAAAAAGAAAACTTTATCATTACCCATCTCATAAATATTGTTGAGCTGAAAATGAGGAAGGGTGATCCAGGCGAAGCTATGTGTTGATACAGGACTGAAAAGAGCTTAAAATCATTTTACCCACCCCATTTCAACTTTGAATGTGGGAAAGTAAGGGGGAAAAGGCAAAAACAAGAAACAAATTTAAAAAGTTTACAAAACAGAAAACTGGAGAGAGTAAATGACTTATCCAAGACGCAACAGTTAGTTAGGAGTGTAGTTGTGACTAGAACCCATAACTCCACATGACAACCTTACACTCAAGTAGTATAATATAGTTGAAGGATCACAGGATTTGAAGAAAGATAAACTGAGTCATGTTATCTTGGAAAAGTTTTTTGTTGATTTTGAAGTTTAATTTGTTCATAAAAAATGGATAATCTCTTAACCAATTATAGTTAGCATTAACCAAATAAATTATACAAATAAAATGAACTCATCCTGTCACATGTGCAATACTTATTATTATTTTTGTCTTTTTTGATTTTAGGAATTGAAACCTCCTTTAGTTTTTTTGTTTGTTTGTTCGTTTTCACCTATTATAGTTTCTTGAACAAAGTCAATTCTAGGTAGGTACTCCCTAGGGCAATATAAATAGTCAATGAATCAATAATCCTGTATTGAATAGCAGTTAGCATTTGGGGAATTTTAGCTTAATCTGTGAAAGAATTTGAGCATGAGACAAGGTAATATATAATAAAATGTCAAATTAAGTGAAATTGGATATAATTTCTCTCATAAATTACATAAAAATCTTGTTAAAATATTATCACAGATTTTCTTTTTTTACTTGATTAAATGCATATTAAACATATTTAAATAGCAAGTTTGGCCTAGTAATGACACATTAGAAAGAAATCTCTAGGCACATAATTGGCAATACTGTTTTAATGGGAAAACTTCATATACACTCTTATAAATTTATAAGTACACAGAAATCCCTTATTTGCATACAGTATGGAAACATACGTTGAATTTTAGCTCAAATTAGCATGTTATTTGCAAAATAATGAAATTAGACAGATTCATAATGAAAATTCATTTAGAACACAACCATTCACATTTATTGCTCTTTCTGAGATGTCAACTCCTCCTAAAATAAGTAGATTCTATCTACCCAGAGACCTAAAATTGAAAGTTGCATAATAGTATTATGAATCTTATTCAGTTTATGAGATTAGATGGACAACATTCATGTACTATAAAACAGAAGAGTTTTTGATATAAGGACATGGCAAAATTCAAAATTTAGGTCATGAATTAATTAATTTCTAGTTTAAATAATTAAACATTACTTGAAAGTTTACAATTCAATCTATTCTTCTCTCCTCTGAAATCCCATTTAATAGTTTTCTATTGTCTTCCTCTTTCATTGGTTCTTCTCCTTCAACATTAAAAATACTCATATCCACACCGTATTAATCATGGATATACATACACACATAAGCACGCAATACTTTTCTCTCAACTCTGTGTTCTCTGGCTACAGTTATGTCTCTGCCTTCCATTGAATAAATGGAAAATGTTATCTACAGCTGCTCATTTCCATTTCCTAACCCATTACTGGTACCTCAATCTGTTTCAATTTGCTCTATGTAAGTCAATCCAACACAAATTTCCAATTATCGTTCCTTTCTGTATGGTATTATTTATACTATTTAAAAGATTCCATTTGAAACACTTTCTTATCTTGGATTCCTTAGGTCAATACACAGTTGTATTTTCTCTGACTCTCTCTGACTCTGGTTGTCCTTTATCTTTTCATCTTTATCATTCTCAGTTGTGGGAAAACGTGACTCAAAGCTCTCCTTACATTATCTCTTTCTAGGAAATCTCTCCTGGTTCGTGACTTTTAATACCATGCAGGCACAGATCACATATACATATTTATTTTGAAGCCTAAAATTTGAGTCCTAGACTCATTCAACTTTCTATTTGATATCTCCACATGGTGTTGCAAGATAACAAAAGTAAATTCCATATTAGACAAAATCTCTACCTGTTTCATTATTCCCTATTGCAAATCAGAAATTCAGGAATCACCTTTGAAACCTCCCATATCTAATCATCAAGTCTTATTGATTAAACCCTGTAACAATCTACTAATTTATACACTGTAACCCACTCAGATGTTTTCCACACTGTTGCTAGGGTAATCATTTATACTATTTCTCTAAATAGATTCTTAAATTCTTTATTCAATAAACATATGTCAAATTTTACATAAATGCATAAATACAATTTTATATATGTTTTTACATTGTGCTAGTTTGTTTATCTTCTCCCTTCCATCTGCACACCTATCTCATGTTTGCCTCCACCCCAAAAAACTTGTATATTTTTCTGTATTTGTATGTATATGCATAACTGCATACGCAATTATGTAGGGTTAGTCATAGTTTTATAAAAACATTATATTTTAATGTTTTTTTTACATTGCTTTCTCCCTAAAGAAAAAAAAAAACTGTAAATATCCCTACTAATCAATTTTTAAGTATTTTATATTTTTATTTTTATTTTAAGTGGGGTACTACAATTAGGGATTCAATATAAAAATGGTCATTATAAAGGTAAGCTTTGGGACAAAGAACTGAGTATCACATGTTCTCATTCATACACTTTTGTTTCAATGACTAATATTATATGGATTTAATATACAATGATTTATTCAGTTCCTCCATGTATGGACAGGCATTTTCCTCCATTCCCACAGAGTGATCTTATAATGTCTACACATATACCACAGCACAAGAAAAACTTTTTAACATTCTTAAGACCTTGTATTTTGGCCCTTACTGATCTTTAACCTGAGTGGCTACCATTCCTTTTCATTTACTGAATTCTAGCCACAATCCTTCTAACAGTTAAAGTACATTCTCCCTACCTTTACAGGGCCATTGTATATGCTGTGCTCAATATCTAGAAAGTTTTATGCATACACACACACACACCCCTCCAAGTATTGTATCACACACAGGTATACTCATATGCACACACATAAACATAGTTATATATATGCATATATATGTAGATATACATACATGCACAGACACATCTCTGTGTTCATAACTAAGTTTAGTTATTTTAAGTACCCCTTCCTCAACTTTGCTAATGAGCAAGATGCACGCACCTTTTGCATATATTATTTTTGTAGTCAGAGATGCCCATGACCATCCTCAGGTTCAATTGCTTAGTAAAAAAAAACTCACAAAACTCAGAAAAGCTATTATTCTCAAAACTACTACCTGT
The DNA here is from genome assembly GCA_963574415.1 of Tarsius wallacei. Taxonomy (NCBI): domain Eukaryota; kingdom Metazoa; phylum Chordata; class Mammalia; order Primates; family Tarsiidae; genus Tarsius; species Tarsius wallacei. The sequence continues at coordinate 21,445 of CAUYQG010087579.1, forward strand.
TACAATGAAAGGATGCATATTAAAACCAGCAACAGGCCCTGAGATAGGAGCTGAGGCACACGCAAGATCATCTGCTGCTCACAGGACTCTTCAGAGAAAAGCCTGCCAAATCTAGTTAATTCTCATTGCCTGACACCAAGCCCATATCATCACCTGCTATAGAGGATCAGCTGGAGCCCCAGATATGATCAGTGGAGAGAGAGGATCCGGTAGAGCTGGAGAGGTGCCCATGCCTGGTGAGGAGACGCAAACCACAGCCATTTTCTCTGTCCCAGGACCAGGCAGAGACCTGCCTTGCCCTGCCCAACTCCACCCAGCATAGTCCAGCCTCCAACTTGGGACCTAAGGTCATCTCATCAAACTGGGAGACACAGAAGCCCTTCCCCCTTGCCGGATCATACACAGACAGGTCAGATTGGAGATGCAGACTCAACAGGCAGCAAGCTGAGTGAGTCCAGATCTGATCCACCCTTCTTCCAAAGTAGGCCTGGGGCTTCTGACGCAAGCTGTGAGCAACCCTATCTGCCAGGGCTGAGAGCAGATGGGAGGAGCTAGAGACCAAAACTGAAAGGACATTGGTCTTACAGGAATGACCCAAGAGTGAGTTTGAGTCCTTGTTTTTATTTTTATTTTTTGTCTCTTTTTTTTGCTCATTTTTGTTTGCTTTTTGCTTTAGTTTTCTTCTCTTTTTTTCTGTTTCTGATAACATTTTCATACTTGCTATGTTTCTGTTATTTTACTGAATTTTTCCCCTCTATTCTTTAGACTTCCTGTTTGCGTATGGGAAGAGTACATCAATAGGCAGGTTTTTGTTGGACTATGTTTTTGTATGATTATCTGTGTGTTTTGGGTTTTTTTAAAAGTCTTTTCTATCTTTGTGTCTATTTTCATTTGTTAGGTGGTATGTCTCTCTGTTTTCCCTCTAACCCTTCTCTCTCTTCTTCTTCCTCTCACCCCCGCTTCCTTTTTCCATTATTTTCCTTTTTTCTTACCTCATTTTTCTTCCAGGGAGCACACCTATAGCCCTACTGTATGGACAGATTAAAGGCAGTGGGAGGTGGGTTCCAGGGTGCCCATGAACCTATACGCCTGCCGATGGATACTGGGATCTACAGACAGATTTTGAATCACAGCCTTCCTCTCAATTAAATCTCAAAACTGCAAAAAGTACAGCCCCCAACCCACAGCCCAGCTTCAGAATTGAACAAAGCCAGAGGATCCACATAAGGAAAAATAGGAGACTGAGCAAACAGAAGTAAAAGCAACCCCTCCATCCCTGAACAATAGAATTAAAGAAGGGAGGCAGGGAAGGTGGAAGGAGTAAAATCTACACAAATGAAGAAAAACCAAAAGAAGAATATGGGTCTCACACAGACCCCTGGGAGGTCAGACACTGAGAAAACAGGCTTCAGAATGCAAGCAATGAAGAGCCCCCAAAATGACTGGTCTCAAACTACAAACCCAGATATCAAGACATTAATAGAGAGAATAAAAAGAATTGAGGAGAGACAAGAGGAAAATAGGAAGGAGTTGATAACTGAGATAACACTGGTAAAGAATACTGTGAATGAAATAAATAACAAACTGATAAGCATGGAAAGCAGAATTAGCCAAGCAGAAGAAAGAATCTCAGAGTTTGAGGACCAAAATATAAAACTAACCCAAACTGTCAAAAACATAGATGAGAACCTCAAAAAGACAGAACAAAACCTTCAAGAGATGAGCAATTATTTCAAGGCCGAACCTAAGAGTAATTGGACTTCCTTAGGCAAAAAGAGAGACAGAGACCACCCTGGAACAAACATTCCATGAAATTATTCAAGAAAACTTCCTTCATCTCTTCAGTAATTCGACCATTCAAACAAAGAGATTCGGAGAACCCATGCAAGAAAAGAAATGAGAAGACCAACTTCTAGACACATAGTAATTCACCTAAACAAAGTAGGTATAAAATAAAAAATCCTAAAGGCAGCAAGAGAAAAAGGTCAGAATACCTACCGGAAAAGACCAATTAGAATAGCAGCAGCTTTATCTACAGACACACTTAGGCTAGGAGAGCTTGAGCCCAATCTTCAAAGTTCTTAAAGATAAACAATTTCAACCAAGAATAACCTATCCAGCTAAGCTAAGCTTCATCAGTGAGGGAGAATTAAAATATTTCCTAGACATTCAATTCCTAAGAACTTACAAGCCTCTAGACCAGCTCCACAAGAAACACTTAAGAAAGTATTAAACACGGAAGAAAGAGAAAAAAGAACAACAACGTTCTTCATAAGAGTGCAGGAAAAAGATGGAAAACACACATGAATCAAACCAAAAACCAAAAGATAGACAACAAACACACATGAACAACAACAACTCTATAAGAACTTCATGACATGGATATACTTATACATTTCAATAATTAGTCTGACTGTGAATGGACTAAATGCACCAATGTAAAGACATAGAATGACAAAATGGATAAAATATCATAAGGCAACAATATATTGTCTCCAAGAGACTCATCTCACCAGAAGGGACACTCACAGACTCAAAGTAAGAGGATGGGAAGCAAAATTTCAGGTGAACAGAACACAAAAGAAAGAAGGAGTTGCAATCTTAATATCAGACAAAATACACTTTAATCTATAAAAAATTTAAAAAAGATACAGACGATCACTGCATAATGATATAAGGTTCAATCCATCAACAAGAAATATCCATCCTAAACACATATGCACCCAACATAGGAGCACCAACTTTCATAAAGCAGCTTCTAGGCAAACTTAAAAAAGATATTTCCTCTAACACTATCATAGCTAGGGACTTTAATATGCACTCACAACACTAGAAATATTATTGAGACAAAAAATCAGTAAGAAAATCCAGAACATCAATGTGATTCTTGACCAAATGGACTTAATTGATACCTACAGAACACTCCACCCAATGACCACAGAATATATATTTTTCTCATCATCACATGGAACGTACTCTAAGATCAACCACATCCTTGGCCATAAATCAAGCATAAACAAATTTCATAAGTTTGAAATTTTGCCATGCACCTGCTAGAATAAAAATAAATATCCATACCAACAAAGTTCCCCCCAAACCCACAAAGACATAAACACTAAACAGCATGATGCTACGCAACTCCTGGGTCAATACAGAAATCAAAACTGAGATTAAAAATACCTGGAAACAAATGCAAACGAAGAAATATCTTACCAAAACCTGTGGAATGCCTCGAAAGCAGTAGTAAGAGGGAAATTCATATCCCTAAAAACACACATGAAGAAAATGGAAAGATCACAGGTGTACAGCCTAACAAGTCACCTAAGGAAGCTGGTAAAGCAAGACCACCAAAATCCTAACTTCAGCAGAAGAATCCAGACCACCAAAATAAAAGCCCAAATCCAGGACATAGAAGACAAAAAGAGAATACAATCAATGAGACAAAAAGTTGACTCTTAGAAAGGATAAACAAGATTGATGGTCCCGAGATAGGACTGATCAAGAAGAAAAGAGAAAACCCCAAACAATCTCAATCAAAAACACAAAAGATGAAGTCACAACTGACCCTGAAGAAATACAAAAGATTATCAGATACTACTATGTCCACTTGTATGGAAGCAAACTTGAAAACCTAGAGGAAATGGAGGACTTTCTGATATCATACAACCTCCTTAGGTTGAAACAAGAAGAAATTGAGACCCTAAATAGACCAATAATAACTCAGGAAATGGACTATGTCATAAGAAAACTACCTACAAAAAAAATGCCCTGGACCAGATGGCTTTCCTGCAGAATTCTACAAAATATACAAGGAGGAACTAATATCAATCCTCCTGAAAAGTATACCAGGTGATTGAGAAAATGAAACTCTCCTCCAATCATTTTATGAAGCTAACATCACATTAATACCTAAGCCAGGGAAAGATCCAACAAAGAAAGAGAACTACAAGCCAATATCCTTGATTAACATAGATGCTAAAATTCTCAATAAGATCCTAGCAAACCAGACTGAACAACACATATCAAAAATCATCCACCTCAACCAAGTAGGCTTCTCCCTGGGATGCAAAGCTGGTTCAACATTCATAAGACCATAAACATAATTAAATACATCAATAGATATTTTAAAAACCCACATGATTATATCATTAGCTGCAGAAAAAGCTTTTGATAAAATCCAGCACCCCTTCTTAATAAAAACTCTCAAACATCTAGGCATAGATGGAACATACCTCAAAATAGTAAGAGCCATCTATGAGAAACCCACAACCAGCATACTTCTAAACAGACAAAAATTGGAACCATTTCCTCTGAAAACTGGAACAAGACAAGGATGCCTACTCTCACCCCTCCTGTTCAACATAGTTTTGGAAGTCCTAGCCAGAGCAATCAGAGAATAGACAGCGATCAGGGATATCCAGATAGAAAAAGAGGGAATCAAGTTTTCCCTATTTGCAGCTGACATGATTCTATACCTTGAAAACTCAAGAGAATCTTTCAAAAACCTCCTTGCACTGATAAAGGACTTTGGCAAAGTCTCAGGGTATACAATAAATGTGCCAAAGGCAATTGAATTTCTATACATCAATAATAAACAAACAGAAACAAAAATTAAAAACTCAATTCCATTCACAATAGCCACAAAAAAAGAAATACCTTGGCATTTCCCTAACAAGAGACTTGAAAGAACTTTACAATGAAAATTACAAAACACTGCTCAAAGAAATCAAAGATGACACAAACAAGTGGAAAATATTCCATGCTCATGGATTGGAAGAATCAACATTGTTAAGATATCCATTCTACCTAAGGCAATCTACAGATTTAATGCAATACCCATCAAATTACCAGTAATATTCTTCTCTGACTTAGAAACAACAATACAGAAATTCATATGGACACATAAGCAATCACAGATAGCCAAAACAATCCCCAGCAAACAAAAAAACAAAGTGGGAGGTGTCACACCTCTAGACTTTAAACATTATTATAAAGTTACAAAAATCAATACAGCCTGGTATTGGTACAAGAACAGGCAAATAGACCAATGGAATAGAATTGAGATTCCAGAAGCAAAACCTTAATTTCTCAACCAACTCATTGTCGGCAAAACCTCCACTACTAACAACTGGGAAGACAAGAACCTATTCAGTAAATGGTGCTGGGAAAACTGGCTGAACACAAGCAGAAGATTGAAACAGGACCTCTACCTTTCCCCAAACACAGAAATCAATTTGAAATGGATCAGAGACCTAAACGTAAAACCTCAAACTATAAGCACTTTAGAAAATGCAAGAGAAACTCTTATGGAAATTGGAACTGGCAACCAATTCCTGATCAAAAACCCCAAGTGCCCATGCCATAAGAGATAAGATACACAAGCAGGACCCTATCAAACTGACAAGCTTCTGCAAAGTCAAAGAAAACATCAAGAGAGCAGGGAGACAGCCCACAGGCTGGGAAAAAATATTTGCCAACTGTATGTCTGACAAAGGCCTAACATCTAGAATCTACAAAGAACTCAAAAGTGCTGAAAAGAAAAAACAAACAGCCCCATTACAAAATATAAGAATATAAGAAGCCCAAATATAAGAATAGACACTTCTAAAAAGAAGACCTACGAAGAGTCAACAGATATATGAAAAATGTTCAGCCTCACTAGTCATCAAAGAAATTCAAATTAAAACTACACTGAGATACCACCTAACTCCAGTCAGAATGGCCATCATCAATAACTCAAAAAATAACGGATGTTGGAGAGGATGTGGCGAAGAGGGAACACTTCTACACTGTTGGTGGGAGTGTAAACTAGTACAGCTTCTGTGGAAATCAGTGTGGCAATTCCTAAAAGTTCTAAAAATCGACCTTCCATATGACCCCGCGGTCCCCCTACAGAGAATATACCCGGAAGAACTAAAATCACCCTATAAAAAAGATGGCTGCACATGTATGTTTATTTCAGCATTATTCACAATAGCAAGAACATGGAACCCACTGTGCTGCCCATCAAAACAGGACTGAATTTTAAAAATGTGGTACTTATACACAATGGAATATTATGCAACCATGAAAAAGAACAAAATCATGAACTTTGCAGCAACCCGGATGGACTTAGAGTCCATAATACTGAGTGATCTTTCACAGAAACAAAGAACTGAGTATCACATGTTCTCACTCATAAGCGGATCTTGAACAACTATTGTAGTATCATAAGATAAGGAATGACAGTAGCGGGAAACTCCGGGGGCATGGGGAGGAGGTGTGATTGGCGGTAGTGGGAAACTGCCAGGGGAAGGGGGCACACCTCATCAACAAGGGTACCTGCACAATGAATATTTGTATACCTAACCCTTAACTGTACCCCACAATTTTAAAATAAATTTAAAAATAAAATAAAAACCAGCAACAGAAAGAGGTGCATAAGGTAGTATCCAAGAGAGGGAGGTCACCAGATTACACCCGTCTTTTCCCACTAGAGTCATATGGACAGTGCTTCATTCTCCTAGCAGTGACGTGTGCAAAACACAAATTATTGAAATCAGAGAAACTTTCCTGAACCTTGGTGTCAGGGTTTTTACTGGGGGTTAATCACATAGTTGGGGCCGACAACCTGTGCTGCTGACCTTAATTACTCAATATCCAGTTCCACTGAGGTCAGACCAATACTGAATGTTCCATGGGCTCCATCAAAAATACACTGTTAGTGTAAACTGTGTGTGGCACAGCTCAAGGTCTTGGTGAACAAAGACAGGCTTTGTAGGTAGGATACTCCAAAGACCTATTTCCTAGGAGTTGGGTAAGGGCCAAACCTTTTTTGGAAGATGCAGAGTTTAGATAATCTGCACCTGATTAGTGAATCCTTTAGTGTTCAGTTTTATTTTATGTTAATTTTTTTGATTAGCAGTGCTAGTCTTCTCAATTAGATCATAATTTCTATTAATGCGTGAATCTTCTTGGTTGTTTTTCCTAATACTCAGTAATATGTGTTCATGTCACCATAAAACTCTAGCACAGCCCATGGCATATAGTAACACTCAGTACATTTTCTAAGTGAATAAATTAACTTATAGTAAATATATAAAAATTCTACAGTATAAATCAGAGTTAAAATAAGAGGACTTATAATAATAAAATAATATTTGGAATAAAGGTGAGTAGAGAAATAGACATATCTAAAGATAAATGTAATTATCAGGCTACTAATGACAATTTTTTGTATGGAAGAAAGCATATGGAGTTTTCAGAGAAAGTAAACAAAGTTATATCCTAGAATTTAGATTTAAAATAATGTTTAATTTTGTACTTCAGTTGAAGCAATCATTTAACTTCCAATTTCCTGATCATAGAATTCAAAAAATGATCAGTAATAATAAAAGCAAAATAAAATATTTTAAAAGTCATTGACTGGTAATTCCTACATTGTTTGTTGCTTCCTGTCTTGTCAGTGCAAAAACTTTTTAAAAAATATAAATCATATAACATGCAGTTAAAGATACTGTTTCAGTTAGCTAGTAAGAAGTAGCACACCACCTCTAAAGGTAGTGGCTTAAAACAACCACGGTTTCATATTTTCCAGGATTTGGTGGGTTTGGTGGGCTTCTCCAGGTGGTTATTTTGTTGCACATGTCATTGGCAGAAGCTACTCACTCACTTGCCCTCAGTTGGTGGCTGGCATGACCAGAATGTTCTGAGAATGCCTTATTACCCATGTTCATCCTGGTGTCCCCTCCACAATACAGGTGTGGCTTCTTCCCAACATGGTGGTATTGGCAACTTATTTCCTCACATGATGCCTGGCTTTAAGAGGAAGGAAGCAAAAGCTGCCAGTCATCTTTAGGTTGGGATGAGGGGATTTCAATCTGTCACTATCACCAAATTCTACTAGCCAAAGCAAGTCACAAAGCCAGTCCAGGCTTAAGAAAAAGGAAAGTGAACTACTCTTCTTTTCATCATAATATATATAAACTGTTTATTGAATATAGTAAATTGATTCAAGATGTTAGTAAGTCAATATACACAAATTCCAGTTTATAACACTGAAAAGTATACATAATATACATAATATATATACATTATATATATATACATAATACACATAATATATATAATATATATACATAATATAAATGATTTGCTCTAGTTAGACACAAAGATAATGTAGCATAGATATTTCTTTTTTAATATACACAAATTCCAGCTTATAACACTGAAAAGTATACATAATATACATAATATATATACATAATATATATATACATAATACATATAATATAAATGATTTGCTCTAGTTAGACACAAAGATAATGTAGCATAGATATTTCCTTTTTAAAAAGACTAGGATTTGTTTATTGTCACCAATGAATAAATATCTTCCGCTTCTTGATGGGTGAATTAGCAAGTACATACAGAAAGGAGGAGCTTGGTTGGGAAGCATTTTTTACCACAGACAATAACCTGTTTTTTATTTCTGCCATCTCTCTTCATCTGACTACTGCCTTCAAGGTAATATTTAAAACAATTACATATAAAAATTAAACATAACAAAAATATAGAAACAAATAAAGGAGTCTAAATAACTCAAACACTAATATTTTAAAGAGGAATTTGCATGAGATTTGTAAAAAAGTTTTTAGGTTTACATGGGGACAAGGGAATAGTCTAGGTAGATGAATGTACAAAGTACATAGAAATAAAAACCAAAGAATAGAATTTTGTAAGTCAATAAGCCTGAAAAGCAAGATGCAAGGGAGTGTGTATTCAGAATAAAAATTAAAAGATATGGAAAGGACAAGATGGAGAGGACATTGAATGACAGGCTGAAGATTTAAATTTGACATTTATGCCCAGAGCCAAAATGAACAAGCTCTGGGTTTACTTTTTAAAAATACAATAAAACAACATATCTAAGGAAGAATTAGGAAAAAGTTACTTTTGACTCAGTTGGAGATATCCAGTTATTGTCAAATGTTTGATCTGTTTTTGAGCACATATTTCCATGGTTTTGAAATGTGATGACAAGAGTTTTGGACAAGCATGTTTGTGATTCTGCCAGACTAATCTTCCTCCAGTGCCTTAGAAAAGTGTTACATACAAAGGTTTTAAAACATTCTCCAGAGAATGAAAATGTGTCATCTAATTCTGAAAGGAATTCTACTTACAGTTTTGCCAAATGAAAATTTATTTGAACAAAATTAGGTGTGGCTGCCAATTATCTAACAATCGTTTTTAGTAAATTATATTAAAATGAACAGTTATTGGCCTATTTCTTTACTTAAGTGACCAAAGGCTGCATCACTTTACCCCACTATCACCTTATTAAATGACACAATTTCCACAACAGCCTAAATAGTGACAGCTGTGCACATAGCACTAAATGCAAACATTGTGATAGAAATGGATTAATTAAATGGTTTGACCCAATTCTATATTTTCTTTTTAATTGAAAGATGAAGATGATCTGAAACTACTGAAAGCAAAGAAAAACTTTTGAAGTATAACTTAAATTGTTCATGGTTTATTTATATAGCAGATACATGTGTATTGCTTTTTCTATATTGGACACTATTCTAAACTATCTTTATAAATATAAATAGCAATCCTCTGAGAAAGGTTCTACTACCATTCCCATTACACAAATGAAGAAAGCAAGGAACAGAAGTGTAAGAAATTTGTGCAAAGTCACACAGAGATAATGGCAAAACCAAATTTCAAACTCACAAATCTGATCTCCCAAGCCCATGCTCCTAATTACTACACTATTCATTCATCAAAGTTTATTTTTAGCTACTCTTTTAAAGGCAGAAAATATATTATCATTCACTTATTTAACGAACATTTGAGTTTTTACTTTGTGTCAGTCACTGTTCCAAATAGAAAAACACAGCAGCAAACATAAGACGAAAAAAAAAAATACTATCATTTTGGAACCCATGCTCTGGCTGGATTAATATAAGAAAAAAGTAAGTCAGAATTCCATCCCATGGTCCAGCGGCAAGGGAGAGCGAAAATGTTGAAGAATACTAATCATATCTGCAACAATCACAAACAGAAAACCGTGTGTGTGAGTGTATGTGTGTGTGTGTTTATACATTCATGCACTACTTCATGATGACGATAAGTTCTGAGAAATGTGTAGTCTGTATCAAGAGTCCCCAAACCCTGGGCTAAGCACAAATACCAGTTTGTGGCCTGTTAGGAACCAGGCTGCACAGCAGATGAGTGGCAGTCAAGTAAGTGAAGCTTCATCTGTATTTACAGCCATTTCCCATCACTCGCATGACCACCTGAGATCCACATTCTGTCAGACCAGCAGTGGCATTAGATTCTCATAGGGGCGCAAACACTATGGTGGATTGCGCATGTGAGGGATCTAGGTTTTGTGGGCCTTATGAGAGTCTAATGCTTGATGATCTGAGGTGGAGCTGAGGCGGTGATGCTATCGCTGGGGAGTGGCTGCAAATACAGATGAACAGGACCAGTGAGGATTGACTGCACAGAGACCAAAACTAATCGATTGCTTGCAGACTCATATCAAAACCCCTTCAGTGGGAGGCAAGAGAAGTGACGTACTTCGGTTGTATAGCTGTAGCTTGTGGCAAAATTGTTGTATAATTATTTATTATAGAATATATAATTAATTATACTGTATAATTATTTCATTCTATATTGTATTATATGTCATTATATATTTATTATATATTTACATAATTGCATGATGTATTTATATATTTGCGTTGTATTTAATTATATATTTATCAAATATAAATATGTATTATATATTTGATTATCTTTTGTTATATATTACAATGTAATAATAATAATTGAAACGAAGTGCGTAACAATTATAATGCACTTGAATCATCCCCGAACCACCCCCCCTTCTCCAGTCTATGGAAAAATTGTCTTCCACAAAACCAGTCTCTGATGCCAAAAAAGTTGAAAACCACTGGTCTATACGGCACAGCTTCTTGCTCCCAGGCTACAAACCTTTACAGCATATTACTGCACAGAGTGCTGTAGGCAATTGTAACACAATGGTAAGTAGTATTTGTGTATTTAAACATATCTAAAAGGTATAGTCCAAATATGATTTTAAAAAGATTTCAAAAATGGTAGACCTGTGCGGGACACTTAGTATGAATGGAGCTTGTAAGACTGGAAGTTTCTCTGGGGGAGTCAGTGAGTAAGTGGTGAGTGAATGTGAAGGCCTAGAACACCACTTATACACTACTGTGGACTTTATAAATACTGTACACTTAGGCTACATCAAATTGATAAAATAATTTTTTCTTTAATTATGAATTAACCTTAGATTACTGCAGAATTTTTTTTTTTACTTTCTAAACCTTTAAATGTATTTTTTAATTTTTGACTATTTTGTAAAAACTTCTAACTTAAAACCCAAACACACGGTACAGTTGTGCAAACATATTTTCTTTCTATGGATCCTTATTCTATAGACTTCTTTTGTATTAAAAAGTAATAATTTTACTTTTTAAACTTTGTCATTAAAAACTAAGACACAAGCACACACATGAGCCTAATCCTACACAAGTTCAGCATCCTGAATATCACTGTCTTCCTCCTTCTCATCTTGTCCTACTGGAAGGTCTTCAGGGGTAATAACACTCCAGAATCCATCATCCATGATAACAATGACTTCTTTTGGAATACCTCCTGAAAAATCTATTTGAGGTTGTTTGACAGTATATATATATATATATATATATATACATATTTATATATTTAAAGTCTACTTATATAGGAGCACACTGTAAAATAATGATTAAAAAGTAGAGTATAATATATAGCTAAACCAGGAACATAGCCACTTATTATCATTATCAAGTATAATGTACTGTACAAAACGGTATGTCTAATACTTTTAAGTCTGGCTGGATAGTAGGTTTATTTGCACCAGAGCCAGTACAAATAGGTGAGTAATGTGTCATGCTAACAACAGCTGTGATGTCACAAGGGGACAGGAATTTTTCAGCTCCACTATAATTTTATAATTGTTATTGGTCAAACTGTTACTATGTGGTACAATACAGTACATGTATTCTTAGTGGCAATACTCCAGGGATTATTTTTGAATGTTTATCTACTATTCAGATAACATAAACAAGTCTCCTCAAAGGTAGAATGAGATGATGTTATATTGGTCTTTACTTTACTTAGTTTATGACCCCTTTATTTCACTGTTTTTGAAATATAACACTGAAATATCACAACTTTGTTAAATCAGCTTTGAGCTATGTTTTGCCATATTTTTCCAGCACAAATGGTAACTTACAAGATAAGCCAGTGCAGGATTTAAAAAAAACTTTAAAAGTTAGTTATACTTTATTCATTAACAGAAATTTTCCAAACTTCACCAATTCTAAATATAAAACAAGTAACATATCCATCAACTAATCTAATCAAGAATATGTTAAAATAGCATAATTCCAGATGCCTGTAAATTAGGTAATTAAAATGTTAAATGAAAATGAAACAGCAATTCTGAAATCATGTTAATGTTTATACATTCATTTTCATAATCTACATATATTTTTGCTTTCCCTTTCCCCATCCATGCATTTTTCAAACCACTTTCAAAATATAATATTTAACCAGTGAACATTAAATATGTGTATAAGATAAGAAGCAGAGACTTATTTTTCAGTAAAGATTTGCTTCCTCCGCACCTGAAAACTTTCTGCAAGCGTATTATTGCAATTTAAGAAAGACACAGTTGAAAATAAATGGTGACTTAAAGTCTAACCAAAAGGGATGAATCTAATTCTATATGGAAAGGTAAAAGAAGAGGAACTAAATACTTTTTTTTTCCTTTTTTGTATGACTACAATAAGACTGAGGGATTAGGAAGGCTAGTCCTAAATTAGGAAGATGGTAAAAGAAATAATAACTAATATTTCTATATTACCTTTAAGTTTACAGAGTTCTCATGACCTTATATTAATCCATCTTCACTACTATAGGAAGTTGATATTGTTTTGCCAGCTTTATAGATGAAACAACTGGAGCTCAAGGGAAGTGAATTGCATTGGGAAAGATAACATGGTTAGTGAAGGACATGGATTTAATTTGAATACCTATATTTAAATCCAAAATTTATTTTAATTACATCATTTGATATTAAGAAAATACGTACTCAACCTGAGTGTTTCTGTAGTTTCTATTTTAAATGACTAAATTATATACCATATGAAAAAATAAAAAATGAAGATATCTTTATGATTAATCCATTTAATGCAAATTAGTGCACATAAAAAGATACGTGCAACTTTGCAAGATTGTCTAACTAAGAAAACAAATACCCCTTTCCTTAATTATTTAATATTCTTTAATATTCATGCTTTACGTCTAATCTGTAGGTGATTTTTTTTTGAAAGCAGGATTTATTGAGGACAGAAAAGTCCCCTCAGTGGGAGGGGAACCAAAGGGGTTGCCCTGTGATTTTTAAATTAAAATAGTTCAACCTGTGCTATAAAAGTTATAAAATACCTTTATTGCCAAAAATACTTTTAAGGGACATCGGAGAAAAAGATAATCTACTTTTTTTTGGGAGGGGGGCACATAAAATCAATAAGGGTATCTGATCCTGATCCAGGTGAAGTAAGGGCCAATGGGTGACCGAAACATCACCTTTACCTAGACCACTTACGTACCCAATCCTGACTTGTACCTCACATCTTTAAAATAAAATAAATAAATAAAAAGAGATGTTTGTTTTAGGTTTAGACAAAGATAATCTACTTCAGATAAGCAGAGCGTACTAGTTACAGACATATTGGGAAAACTGTATAAAGGGAACTGAGAGGCAACTCAGAAACTGGCAATTGCAGGAAGCTGCTAGCACCACTGGTGCTAGAAGAGCAAAGAAGATCATTAGTAGGCTCTGAATGCTAAGGTTGTTCTGAGAGTTGAGGCCGTGTTGGCCACCACCCTCAAAGAACAACGGTGTGAAAGGCTGTTTGAGGGATGGACCCATGGAGAAGACACACCATTTACAGCAACACTACCAGGAATGAAGAAAGACGGAGAGAAATATGCTTTCCCTTCCACCCATCGTCTAATCTCCCATTAGGATCCTCTAATTAGCCAATCTTGCCAGATGGCAAGGAAAACTAGAAAACATAATTTGCAGAGTTGAGCAGTTGGTTGTTCACAAAAAAGAAAAGGGGGAAGACGGTAAGGAAGGGGAGGAGCAGGAGGAGGGATGGGGAGGAGAGGGAAAACAAAAGAAGAGAGAAGCAGGGAATGGATATAAGTAAAACAGACAAACAGCATCAGCTAATATGGGATACAAAGTTACATATTTCTGATATTAATCCTTTCACGCTCTTGACGTCTTGTCCCTTTATTTCCTGTTGCTCAGTTTTGCATGCTTCGGCTTTTACTCTCTCACTCTGACTCACATACATGCATACTTGTATATTTGTGTAAAATTAGTTTGCTGAATAATGTGGACGTAAAAATTTTTTTTTAGATTTTAAATAGGCGTACAATTCAGGGTCAAGTACACAAATGTTCATTATGCAGGTACCCTTGTTGATGAGGTGTGCCTACCCCTACCCTGGCAGTTTCCCATTACTGCCAATCCCTTTCTTACGGATTATGTTAGGTTGTTCAAGTTTCACTTAGGAGTGAGAACATGTGATACTCAGTTCTTTGTTTTTGTGATAGATCACTCAGTATGATAGACTCTAAGTTTCATGCAAGTTGCTGTGAAGTTCATAATTTTTTCCTTCTTTATGACTGTGTAATATTCCATCACATATCTGTACCACATTTTTTATCCTTTCTAGGTGATAAACAAACGGCAACTCTATGCCATTTCTACATGTTATGCAGAATGTCCCTTTCCATCATTTCATGATCTGTTGGGTAAGAAAGTTAGATCCCACTGACTTTCTAGTCATTTTAGAAAATAAAACATCTAGTGCAATCTAATAACAAAACTGTGGTTTTACATGTAATGTAAATCTTTTCTTTCTTCCATTTGGAGCTAGCTTGTTAATCTGTATAAAAATGGGAGACAATGGATAAGGTGTTACTTGGCTATTGTAATTAAAATATGTATAGGAATTTGTACACAAAAGAAGCCCAAAAGATTTAAGGAGTGTTTTGTTTTTGTTGTTTGTTTACTTTGGTTATCTGAAAGCTCCCTTCCATTACCAAAATGCTTCATTTTCACATTTCTGACATTGTACATGCCTTTTTTTGTCTGGCCATTTATGATTCCAAAACAGCTTCAGATTTCCAGCTGCCAGCCCCACACAGATTATCTTACTGAGGTCATATCAATTATTCATTCAGTGCTCTAAGTGAGATCCTTTTCAACGTGACAGGAGTCCAATTCTTTCTTACAGGGTCCACATCTGGCTCACAATAAAATGAACCAGTGGTAATGCTTATTGCCTGATAATCTAGAGGGATGGGTAGAGGGCAGAGGAGGTAATGTCTATAAGTCGTGTTAAAGAATGTTTCTAATTTTTATGAGTAAAGATTTTGAAGGTGAAGAGAGTTGGAAGAATTTGAAAAATACTTAGGGGGCACACTTCTCAGGAGATCGTGATAAATTGGATATGAATGTTGAGAGATAATCAAATGTCAAGGACTGAATTATTAAGGTACTATTATCTATACTATAATTTTGAACTTCAATTTGAATGTCATTATACAGTTTGACATGGAAATTATCTATTTCTTTAAAGTTTTACCTGTAAGATATTAGGAATTTTTTGTCAAATTTCTAAATTTCTTCCATGATTTTGATCTAATTTAATTTTCTAAACCTCACTGAGTTTTCATGGAGATTTATAGATTTTACTCAGATGTGTAAATGTGTTAGCATGAAGTTATATAATTTACCATCCAATTATTATTTTTAAAAATAGGCTTTGTATCGGTTTCCATTTTCTATTCTTAATCACATACAATGTAAATTAGTGGTTTCGGTTCTGCTTTTTAAATGAGGCTGTTTATTTCTATCTTCTTTATTGATATTTTCAATAATGCCACAGTTGGTTATCTATAATTTTTTGTATAAATTTATAGGGTACAGATGTAGTTTTGTCACATAGATATATTGCATAATGATGAAGTCAGGGCTTTTAGTGTTTCCATCAGTGGAGTAACATACACTGTACCCATTAAATAACTTCCCATCTTCAACCCTTTCCCATATTCTCACCCTTTCAAGTCTCCATTGTCTACTATTCCAACTTTATTTCAATATGTATACAGTATTTAACTCCCAATTATAAGTGAGAACATGTAATATTTGTCTTTCTATGTCCTAGTTGTTTCACTTAAGATAAAGGCCACAAGTTCATCTATGCTACTACAAAAGACATGATTTCATTCTTTTCTATGGATGAATGGTATTTCATTGTGCTTTTGCATATAATATGTTTTCTTCATCTAATCATCTGTTGATGGACACTTAGATTGATTCCATAATTTTGCTATTGTGAATAGCACTGTAATAATATTGTAGTGCAGTTATCCTTTTGATATAATGATTTTTTTTCCCATTGTGTAGATATCCATTAGTGAAACTGATGGATAAGTTAGTAGTTCTTCATACTGTTTTTCACAGAGGTTGTACTAATCTGCATTCCCACCAATAATATGTGTTACCTTTTCTCCTCATCTTGCTAACATCTGTGATTTTTGTCTTTTTAATAAAATCTATTGTGATGGGTATAAGATGATACCTTGTTGTAGTTTTAATTTGCATTTTCTGATGATTAGTGATGATGAACATTTTTTCAAATGCTTGTTGACCATTTCTACAAACTTTTTTAGAAATATCTATTCTTTTTTTTGCTTTTTTATGTTTAATTTTTTTATTGTTTTATTTTTTTATTTTAAAGATTTTGGGAACAATTCAGGGTTAGGTGTACAAATATTCATTATGCAAGTAGCCATGTTGATGAGGAGACCCCTCTGGCAGTTTCCCACTACTGCCAATCCCTTTTTTATAAGTATTATGTTAATTGTTCAAGGTCCACTTATGAGTGAGAACATGTGCTACTCAGTTCTTTGTTTCTGTGATAGATCACTCAGAATTATAGACTATAAGTCCATTCAAGTTCCTGGAAGTTCATAATTTTGTCCTTCTTTATGGCTATGTAATATTCCATGTGAATATATAACACAAGCTGCTTGAGTTCCTTGTAAATTCTAGATAATATTTGAAAAATGTATTGTTTGCAAACATTTTCTTCTATTCTGAAGGTTGTCAGATCACTCTATTAGACATTTTACTTAGCTGTGCAGAAGCTTTTTATTTTGATTAAGTGCCATTTATCTATTTTTGTGTTGCTGTCTGTGCTTTTGCAGTCTCAGTCATGAATTCGTTGCCTAGACCAAGGTCCAGAAAAGTTTTCATTTAGTTTTTTATAGTTTTTGACCTTACATTTAAGTCATTAATCCATTTTTAGTTTATTTTTATATATGGTGAAAGATAAGAATCTAATTTCATTCTTCTGCATATGGATATCCACTTTTTACAGGACCATCTATTAAAGAGACTCTTTTTTCCTTAATGTGTGTGTTTTAGTGACTTTGTAAAAAATGACTTGGTTATAAATGCATGAATTTATTTTGGGGTTCTCTATTTTGTTTTATTGGTCCATGTTTCTGTTTTCTTTTGCCAGGATCATGCTGTTTCAGTTAGTATAGCCATGTATTAGAAGTTGAAATTACATAATTTGTGGTTTCCAACTTTTTTCTTTTTGCTCAGGATTGCTTTGGCTATTTGGGCTTTTTCAAGTTCCATATGAATTTTAGGATGTCCACTTTCACCAATTCGCTTCCACATAGTATTTGAAATACCAGCCAGAACAATAAGGAAAGACAATAAATAAATAAGTAAATAGCATCTGAATTGGAAAAGATGAAGTAAAATCATCCTATTTGTTGCAATACGATATGCTACTATAATATCTTAATATTATATATTAAATATATATAATATTTAGTAACACATTCTAATAGTATGTGTATGTTCAATATATTAAGTGTAAAAAGCAAAATCAGCTCAATCACTCTTGAATATATCTTGTTTTACTTCTTCATAGCCCTTTTAACCAAGTGAGAGTTTCATCATAGAATGTCATTTGAGGAGAACCCATGGGAAATATGTATTTTAGTATCTTGCTCACTTGAGAATGTCTATTTGTTGTCTCTACAGAGAAGGGAGAAAATTAAAGAGAAAAATATCCATGAGTTATGTCCCAGGATAATGAATAAAATTCCCTAGTGCAGAAGAAACACCTTTTCAGATCAAAAGGAAAAAAATGATGGAAAGATGAATTAAAAAAAAACCTATATCCAGGCCACAGTCACATGGTATTTTAAAATTTCAAAGACAAAGAGGGATTCTAAAAGGTTTTACATAGACCAAAACCTAAAAGACTTCAGAGAGATTAAAAGAATTAAAAACTAGATTGATTTTTCATCATTCCACGCCTCCTTCTGGGTCTCCAATGTCCATTATGCCATTCTCTATGCCTTTGCAGATACTTAGTTCAGCTCCCACTTATAAGTGACAATATACAGTGTTTCATTTTCTACTCCTCAGTTAGTTCCGTTTAGGATAATATTACCAATTCCATCTGAGTTGCACTTAAAGCTCAGGATTCTTGGCCACTAAACAATGTAACCACATAACAGAAGCATATTTTGGTTTATACCCCCTGAAGCTATTGAAAAAAAAAGACAGATCAGATTTCTCACCAGCAATACCACATGTCAGAGCACAAGTTAGTAATGGCTTTTAGAGTTTGATGGATGATGACTAGAACAGAAACTTGATACCCATATGTGATTGACAATCCATACCTATATTCTGCCCATAGTATGCAAAACC
The DNA here is from genome assembly GCA_963574415.1 of Tarsius wallacei. Lineage (NCBI taxonomy): Eukaryota > Metazoa > Chordata > Mammalia > Primates > Tarsiidae > Tarsius > Tarsius wallacei. The sequence goes on from CAUYQG010087579.1 coordinate 40,331, forward strand.
TGTCCTAAGTGCTCTACATGTTCGAATCTAATCTTGTGTGCTAGACACAAGTAAAATCCCATCTCTCAGAAGAGCGATTAAAGGCACAAAGAACATAAGTTAATTTCCCAAGGTCACAGTGCTATTATTGGAGCATAAGACATCTGGCTCTGGGGGGGGGCACACCTCATCAAGAAGGGTACCTGCATAATGAACATTTGTATACTTAACCCTCAATTGTATCCCACATCTTTGAAATAAAAAAAAAAAATTAAGACATCTGGCTCCTGAGTTCTTATTTCTAATCACTTTTCCATGGAGTCCACAATATCTATGTCAGGTGTGAGGGGCAAAATAGAAACAGCTTCACTGCCTAAGAACTCAGAGTTTAATTTTTATATATTTCTCTGAAACAAAAAATGATTGCATACTCTAACCAGTCAACTAACCAACCAGTCAAACAAAACACAAAAAGTCAAAAAGAAGAACACTGATTCTCAGAAAAAGTGTTTTCAGGTTAGAGGTTTATGAAGTAAAACCTCATACATTTAATTTTTTAAAATTGGCCTAAAGATTAAATAAGCTGGATGAAAGCTTGAGGTCAGAGAGCTCCAGAAAGACAAATTTAGAAATAAAGTAATTATAATATGTACAACTATGTGTAAGAGAAAGCAATCTCAGATCTATGATGAAGGCATTTGATTTTTTTTACAGAGAAGAAAGAAAAATAAAAAGAAGCTCTAGGAGAAATAAAACAACAGAAAACTCTATGCATGAAAATCTAGATAACAGAAGATGGCGGCAACACAGGCGGAACTGTGAGTTTCTCTGAATGTGAGTTCCCCAAAAAGACTCTTGCCCTCCTTCCCCTACCCCCTTGCCCACAGCTGGACGCATTGGTCCAAGGCTCAGGGACCCCCGGTCCCACGCAGGGTCGGCTATTGCGTCCCGGGCTGCTCCCTCACGGGTGGGAAGGCTCAGGTCTCAGCTCCATCCCTGACTGCATCGATCCCAGACTGAGCCTCTGGTCACCCTAGGAGGCTCTGGGCACCCACCCCTCGGAGGGTCTGATTCCATCTCTGACTGAAGTACACTGGGAGCGGCGCGGGGCCACTTCCGCCGCTCACCGCCTGCCCTTGGGAGCTTTGGGGCTCTGAAATCTGGAGCTCTGGAGCCCTGAGTGGAGTGCCCATCTGGGCAGCTGATCCCCAGGAGGCTCACGCTATCACGCTACCACAGACCATCATAGTTGATTGCTCAGGGATCCAAAGAGCAGAGAAAAAGGATCCTATCACTTCAGCCATTCTCCAGGCAGAGACTCGCATTGCCCCACC